>PVJA010014874.1:0-46583 GCA_004027025.1 Myocastor coypus
AAAAAAAAAAAGAAAGATTAGTGAGATGAACTTTAGGAGGCTTAGATTTAATAGCCTCCAACATCACAAGCTTCACTGGTGGCCCACTACAATTGCAGAACATTTGACTGTGTATGTATCTGCTTCCTCTTAGTCCAAAGAGAAATATATTCTTTTCCTTTTTTTTTTTTTTTCTAAGCAACATCAATAGGGAGGTGGGTCATGCCCACACACTGTACTCTGTAGAATGATTTTGAGGACAATATGCAATATGTCAACTTTCAAAGAAAAGAAAGGGGAAAAGAAAAAGGGGGAGGGAAGTAATGTTGATTTAGAAGGGTAAATGTTTAATTGTTTGATCAATCTTATATACCTACATGTATTAACCTAAACTGATCTGATGGTGAAAATATGTAATATAACCATTGTTAAATTTAAACAATAAAAAATATTAAATAAATAAATAAATAAAATTCTGGATAATAAAAAAAAGTCAAATCTTGAAATAATTAGGGACTAATTAGATATTATTTTTTTAATTTTTGTTTATTTATTTATTGTATTTTTTGGAAAGGATCCATAGGGTGTCCAGGGTCTCGCTTCTACATTGAACTTGTAGTGATTCACCTATTTACAGCCTCCCAAGAGCTGGGATTACAGGCATGTATCACCAGACCCAGTCTCAATTATCATCTCAGCATGCCCCAGGGTGATGCCAGCATGGCAGGCCTGGGGATCAAACCCCAGGCCCCTGTGCCTACTTTAATCCACTGAGCTATTGTCCAGGCCTGGGACTAGTTATGTATTACAAGTAAACACACACATAAGAGTTCCACTCTCCACATTTTCTCCATTGCCACTCACAGACCTGCAGAAAGATGCCCAAGTAAGTGCCTCTAACAGCCCTACAGACCATGAGACTCGCAGACCAGGGCTGACTCTGTGGATAGCTTATACAATATGGATACCCACAGAGCTCCAATTTTATTAGGATGTCAACCCCAGTACTAGCCTCAGATCCTGATCAATCTAAACCAAGTGGAATCTTCCATTCACCCATTTGACTACGCGACATCTCTACAGGTTCACAGGTGGCTTAAGTAGGCCTTGTAAGTCTGTTTACAGCAGAGCTTTGCCACTTTTTCTTGGCTGGTGCTCCTTCAGTTCATCTGTTTACTCCTTCACCTCTTTCTTTCTCCTTTCTCTTTCCTATTCCTTTTTGCTTCCATCTTTCTCTTCTCCTTTGCCCACCACCCCCCTCTCTCTCACCCACACTGTCTGACATAGAAAAAGTATCCAAAACTTGAAGGGAATCAACATCTTGGGAGAACACAACGTACACACACAAAAGGAAGAAAAATTTGTAAGTAAGAGATAGAGGCCTCAGTTCTATATCTAAAGCCCACCTCCAGTTTGATCTTTCTGTCCAATGACATATTCATTTACTGGTTGTTCAGGCCATAGTGAACGGTATTTCTGTTATAGCTGTCAGCATTTTAGCTGGGACAGAGTTCTGATAAATGTCTTTCATGAAAATTAATGTCGTTGAAAGTTAAGAGCTCTCCCCTGCAGATCCCCTAGACAGAAATGCTTATGGGCTGAACCTCCATCATAACCAGCTCCTCACTTCTCTCTAGAGGCTTCCTAAACTGTCTTCAAGGCTCCCAGAAGTACTATGCTGCTAGAATATCTGCATCTGAGCAAAAAGGAATCACAGTCATTACCTCTCCCAACTGAAAATACCATCTTCATTAAACTAGCTTTGGTGCTTAAAAATTCCCTTGTGGCATCCTGCTAGTAAAGCACACTAATGAACGATTCTGTGATCAGAGCTGTGTCCATTCTTAGTGTTCTTAGTGGTCACGAAAAAGCATGAAGAGTAGAGGCCAGACTGATAGCTCAGCAAGCTAAAGCGCCTGCTTCAGCAGCGCACAGTGGCCTGGTGTGCCATGCTCATCCCACCCCCCAGGTGCACTGCGGTGGAAATTGAGACTGGGCCTGGTGGTGCTTGCCTGTAATCCCAGCACCTTGGAGGCTAAAAACAGGAGAATCACTAGGAATCCAATCTACGTAGTGAGACCCTGTAGACCCTGTATCCCCTGTCCTAAGTGCATAGAAAAGAAAAAGCTGGAGGAGTTTGGGCATCTCCATCCTCATACAGTGACGAGCTGAGTCTGCTGCACTCAGTCTGCTTCCATGTACACAGGTTGCAAGGACCCAGTGGAAGCCATGTGCCAGAGGATGAGGCAGACTGACAGACTGACAGAGGTCATGCGGGGCACACATGTTCTAGGGTCATGAGGGCAGCGTGGAGAAAGCTAAGATTCACATCTGGCCCTGGGCCTGCCACTGTAACCACAGCCAGAACTCACCAGGGACTTTTCCTTCTTGGATCTGTGGCAAGTGAGGGAAGGAGGGAAAACTAAGGTGAGATGTACTGTGATGAAAAATATGTAAAGACCATATCTGTGGAGTTCCCAAAATCAGGGCTGAGGCCTGACAAAGAATAAAGTTGCCATGAAAGGCAGCCTTTCACCACCACCACCCCCGCAAAAAATAACAGAGCTAGCCTTTGACTGAGAGCATATTGCTGTGCATTTGTGCCACATCATTTATCAGCCATGTGACTTGCGACCAATGTCTTTAACCAAATCTTTAAGTTTCAGTTTTCTGACCTGTAAAAGCCAGGTATCGCTATGGAGATTCAATGATGCATGTGACATATGCATCTACATATGACATGTGTGTCTGCATATAATATATGCATATATTTATTTCAATGCTGAATTGGAACTCCAGAGCAAGGTTGTTGGCCCCGCTCTCTGACCTCCACCCAGGAACCCTCCAGCTCTAGCACCCGGAGCCTCACATCACAGAGTACAGCCCTCAGTGTGTTCTCCCCTATTCTACCTCTGAATTTCGGCTGCACTTATCTTAGTGCCATTCTTGAGACGTTCAGTAGTTTCTAGCTTAATACTTAAACATGAATTCTCATGCTGGCCTATGAACTGCCTAAAGGAGCAGAATAATGTCCAGGAAATATTTTTCCTAAATCACTTATGTTTGCAAATGGTACGCTCCTGAAAATGACCTTGGGTAATGATATGTTTCTAAATTATGTGTCTCTTTGTTGGCTTCCAGAACCTATTCAGAAAGAATGAGTACATTTTACTTGATCAGTTCAAATGCAGAAGCAATAAGGAACAAGAGCAGGCCTCAAAGATAATAGAAATGCACTTATATTTGGATATTTACACCAAATTAAAGATACACTGAGGAAGCTCAGGGTTTCTGTAGTATATTTATCCCTCTGGGAGTATAAAATATCCTAAAAATCTTCCTTTTCTTCTACTAAGATGAAAAAAAATTTTGAGGAGGCAGTAAACAAAGTGGCTTGGACTCCGAACTCAGAGCTGGTTTGCATCCGTTTTCTGCCACTATCTAGCTCTGTGACCACGAATTTAAATTGTCTCACCTGTAAGTGGGGATACAAAAATGACTTCCTCCATAGGGTGCTGGTAATAATTAAATGAGCTAGAGCTATATTTGCCAAGTTTTCTGTACCTTGTCCAAAACACTCAACATCAACAAAGTAAAGGAGGGAACATAATGTGGCTCCTGGATTCTGAGAGCACAGTCTATGATGAACTGACCCCAAGGAAGAACAGAGTAATGGAAGAGCATGATGGAGAAAGGCTGCTTACTTCATGGTGGACGGGAGCAGATCTCAGAAGAGCAACAGAGGGGAAAGAGCCTAACAGAGACCTCAAGGCCCACCTCTATCACCCACCCAGACACACTGTGGAGTTTCCTCCAATAATCTCCTACGTGGCCGGCAAGCTGGTGGAATTTCGTAAGTTTAGCTGTATCATTCTACCACTTGTCAAGTTGACACTAAAACACATCTCCTTAAATCATATTTATTCTTGAAGCAAATGCAATAAGTTTGAAATTCTTACTAACATGACACAGCTATCTTGTGTGCAGCCGAAAATGCAACCATCTTTTCCCTGAAGTCCTGACAGTTTCTTCATTGTTCAAAAGAAGAAGACAAACTCTCCTCTCAAGCTATGCCAGCTATTATCTGTAAACCTCTATGACCATCAGAAGTTACCTGGTACAGTGGCACAGGGTAAACATCCTCATACCAAAAAGGAAAATAAACAGAAAAGAAAAAAAGAAAAAAAAAAAAAAAAAAACAGATCAAAACAGTCCTGAAACCCAGTGAGGGAAATACTAAGGCCTGAAGCTCTCATCCAGCATTGCCAGCACAGGGTAAGACTTAAACATGGGAGGGCTTAAACAGTCTAACCTCTCAGGTCTTCCTTGTTGCCACCCATAAAGCTTCTCTCTTGGACTGGCTCCACTCGTCAGCTTTCCTCAACAACAAAAAAAAAAAGTTATGGCCATGTGCTCCCCAGCTTCCAGAGGTCACCAGGGCATTTGGGGCTTCTTCCCTATGGTTCTATGCATTTCCCTATTAGGGATACATTCCTGCCCTTCCATTCCTCCCCTTGAAATCCTGATGGAAGCCTCACTGACCTTGCAACACTAGCATCCTGCTTGATGGTAAAACTCAGATCCTATGGACAACAGAAAGGCTTGTTATCCATGGAAACAGCAGCCGGGGGCCCCTTAGACCATGACACCAATGGGCATCAAAGTGCCTAGATGCCTGCACACAAGGAAATGACTCCTGGGGCATGGAGTCCCTAGGCAGCCTTTCCCAGCCCAGTAGCCTAGAGGCTCTCTTCTCAAATTACAGGTTTCCACTTTTGCACTATTGAACTGGCAGTGAATGGGGTCTGGCTGGTTCCTGAGATGTCCTCCACCCATCATTCTTCTTGTCTCTATTTAAAGTGCCTGTTTTTGTTATTGTGGTTGTGTTTGTTTGTTTGTTTTTAGTGGAGTATTTTTTTTACTGAGAAGGAAACTTTAATAAACCAAAATAGTATTACTCTTGTCAAAGAAAATTAGTTTCCTTCAAAACTGTTTTTCCTTTTCTTTAAATGTTTAAATGCATGTAAATGTTTTTCTTCAATAAAGAGCAGAAGTAAAACCTATACCAAAATATGTCCTTTCAGGTAGAGCATTGCACAACTGCCCAGACATTGCCAGCGTCCTTTTCTGAGGGCAGAAGAAGTCTTGCAGGAAACCCTTTATTTTTTATTCTATTTTAATGGTGTTTAATCTCTTCAGAGCCACACCTTCTTTGCCTTACTTTACACATCCTCCTGATATGGCAAAATTTTTAGTATTTCATCCAAAAGTTCAGTGAAGGCCTCAGAGAGCTGGGGATGACTTTGTGTTCCACTTTTTCTCCCAGTTCTTGCCATAAATCTAGCTACAAGAAGCCAGAAGTATCCGTGTCACAGAATAAACACTGAGCTACTTTGGAATTTCTTCCAACATACATTACCTTCAAACTGAAGTCTGAAAAATCTCAAAACTTGAGCAAAACATAGCCAAATTCTTGACAGTGTAACACTGTTACCGTTTGTGTCTAGTTGTCCCCAAAGCCTTATGCAGTCATGAGGTGGGACCTTCTAGATTGCGAGATTAATTCATGATCAAGGCTGGGATTATAGGTCTTAGTATGGGTGTAGATACCACACTCAGCCTGCGACATGTAGCCTAAATACAACTTACGGGAGGCAGCCTTGCTCTCTGAGGCTATCATCGCGGTTACTCCTCCCTGTTGCTCCTGCTGCTTTACTGCCTTCTGCCGCCGTGACCGGCTGCCCACCTCCGAACACTAGTATCCTGCTTGGTAGTGAAACTCAGATCATATGGGCTGTGATGGAAGGTCAGCACCAGGCAACGCAGATGCAAATATGGGATGTGTCAGTATGCACTGAGGTATGGACCAAACCCTCCGGTGACTGTGAGCTAAAGAAACCTTTCCTACCTTCATTTTGGATGTCAGGTATTTGACCCACCAAGAGAAGAGAAACTAAAACAAACGTACATTGACTCTAGCTGTCTTTTCCAATGAAGCAACATGAGCTCAGCTCTTCTTATCCACGTTCCTGTTAACATTCTGGTGTTTTGGACGTTCGACTAAAATTCCTCATCTGGTTGTGCATACAACATTGTAGAACTTCTAAGCTGCATGTCCAGATAATTCTAATCTCCTCTATATTCCCCAGTTCCAAACTATTTGATCAAACACAGTCACAGAAAAATGGGCACTGTCTCTCAGTAACAGTTTTCTCAATCAATGAGATTTTGTGTTGTTGACACAAAAAGCCTCACGTCTACAACTTGAATGAGGAGTTGTTTGATTTAGCTCGCAGCTCACAGTTCCAGAGTATCTACTCCATGGTCAGCTGGATAAAAGGCAGAAATATCATGGCAGAGGGGGGCATGACGGAGCAAAGCTGCTTATCTGAAGGAGGCCAGGAAACAGACTACAGAGAGGAAGGGCCCAGAAGCCGGGCATGACTTCTACCGTCATGCCTTCCAGACACACCCAGAAGGATGCCGAATCTCACCCTTGGGTGGAAGCAGATCCCAGATCAGTGAAATGGACAATTAAATTGACCCATCACAGCAGCATGCAAAGTTTTTGGCATCAAAACTGGCAATATGGCATGCCTAACCCACGTCAGAAGTTAGCATTGCTTGCATTATTACTTTAACAACTATTAATATATCAGGCAGCAGACATTTAAAAAAAAGCTTTTAATCTTCGTTGTTACATCTTTATCTTTTTTATACCTGCAAGCTTCTCCCAGAAAGAACTAAGTGTTCATCTTTCCTTCTCTGCTAATGGTATTGAATTTACACATCCTTGCCACCCTCCTACTGCATGGGGTTCAGCCGTAGAATTTGTTAACGTCTCAGGAAGACCTTTCATCACAGCCCATAAGAGCTTCCTGGAGAAAAATTTGAATAAGCCTGAGGTCTTCTGGTCCAAAGTTGATGGTCGTTGCTCTCTTCTCAGATCTCATTTTCTTAGGGTCAGTTCTGTATAGGTATTGCTTCTTTGATCAAATTACCAGCAAAATGGGTAATAACACTTACCCAGCACTTTTCCTCTCCAAAGCAATGTAAAGGCCCTCAAGTCCATCTGTCTATTCATTGAAATTTCCATCCTTAATAAAAACAAGTTTCAGGCACCAACATCAAAAGCTGAGGCAGGCAAAGCCGCCTCCTGGGGAGCAGGTGCACTACATGCATATTAATGAGCAAAAGCCAGAACTGAGAGATGGGGGGAGACTTCAAAGGCACGCTGTGTGGAGTCGGAAGATAAAGGTTTGCTTTCGAAATTCTGACACTGAGCAACTTACTTAACTTCCAGTCTCAATTGCCTGATTTGGGAAGTGGGGATGACAAATATGCCGAACCCAATTCAGACCATCATGAGGATCACATGAAATAATAACTGACAGAATGATTTACTACGTGATGCAAACGGTAGGCATTTATCATGGTTCCCATAAAGGTCACTTTTATCTAAGAATGAAGCTTCTTTTCAATAAATCCAGACAGATATCTGTCTCCCTGAACTTCCTGAACAAAATGTTCTGAAGGTCCCTTCTACTCTTGGAAGGAAAAGAAAAAAAAGTAGAATGATTTTGAGATTTTGCAAGCGCTGCTCTATACAAAGAGTACTTCTGGTCTTCACAGCACTCTAGGAAGCAGGGAAGGTTACTGTACCCAAGTAATGGATGACAGAACTGAGGCCTGGGGTCATGGAGTATCTTATGCCTGTTTATGCAGTTAGAAGGGGGACCACAAAAGAAAAAAAAAAAAAGACTTTGGGGTCAGGAAGTTAGCTCGGTGGGTTAAGCACCTGTCTCGCAAGCACAAGGTCCCAAGTTTGAGCCCCATACCACAAAAAAAAAAAAAAAAAAAAAAAGAAAGAATAATTTCTCTGAGTTTGAAAGGCACCTCTGTGGAACAGCTGCAGAGGAGATGGCAGGGGATGTTGGCCAGTTTCTCCGTGGCATTCTGATGAACTTGGCCCACGATGGAGAACCAGGAAGCACTTTACGCACCTTCCATGCGCCTTCCCCCAAGTTCAACTTTTACAGATCAGGAGTGTTCATGTCAACAAGCCTCCTAAGGATCCTCACAGTGTTAGTTTGATATTTCTTTGGCCATTGAACCCTAATCCTTAACCTGTGCCAGAGAAATGGATGAGATTCCGGTCGAGTTTATAAGGAGGATCATCCTAAAATCCCCTTGGCTGAAATTATGGCAATCTTAAAAACCTGGGGGGTTTTGACAGAAAACTAGCTGCAGACCCTAACCTTCAAGCAGAGAAAAACATCTTTGGTTCAGGAATCACTGCTGCTGTCTAAGAACTGTGTGAATGTCACTGGTGTGGCCCTTTTATTTTATTTTATTTTATTTTAAGATTTATTTATTTATTTATTGTTTCACAACCTTTGCTTGTTTATTCACTCATTTTTATGGCCGGCTCAGCCCGCCCTGAGGGCAGGGCTGGCACAGCATGTGGTGCCCGGGATCGAACCGCGGTCCCTGAAGCCACCCAAGCTTTCCCAAGCAGGTGCTTTAGACCACTGAGCCATTCTGCCGGGCCCGTGGTGTGGCCCTTTTAGACATTGTTTATATTCAAGTTCATCAGTACCAGAAAATGTGGGATGTTTTCATATGAGTTAAAGAATGGCTGAAGATGTTGACATTTTTTTATGTGGAAGAATTGAAAAGCTCATTTAAGGAAATTCTTCACAGAGCGTTAAAAAATGTGACAGTGAACTTTTCGTATGCCGAGAAGAACGCAGTGTTGATTCGAATAGCCTGGGGATCTCAGTACAAAAAGCCCAAGAGTACCAACCGACCCACGTGGTGTATCACTCCCAGACACTGTTCGCCTCCACTTCTTCCTCCAGGCTGAAGGGAATGGTACCCCTTCCTGCACCAGGCACTGACAGTCGCCAGCAAACGCCATCAGATCGTGCAGATGGAGCTGAGGAGCCGGCACCTGGACTCCCTCAAGGCGATCGTTTTTAAATAGTTCAGCCAGATCTCTGAAAATCACAATTCTACAACACCTCCTCAGGAAAGAAACCTTGGACTACATATAAACATGGATTCAAAGATCATTCAACAAAAACATCGTAGAAAAAGAAAGAGTCTGAAGAATAACTGAAGCAACATTTAGAATCTGCCCCCAGCCACAACGTGAGTTTGCACAGTACGAGCTTGAAATGAAGTTCAAAAGTGACTTATCCATGGTACTTACATGTGTCTTCATCTTACCTTTTCTGGAATACAACTTAAGTGAACCGGTGCAAAAAATAAATCCTCTTTTGGAACCCAGGGCTCGTTGCTTGGTATGAGTTTTGATACATAAAAGAAGGAATATTACTGCTAGGTGAGTGGTTATAGATCTGTGATCCTGAGGTTGAGGAAAGAGGAATTAAGTTTGGGCTGTATAGTGAGAATGCCTAAAAAAAGAAAAAATAACAAGTTAGTGATTACCTAATGCAAAAAAGTGACTTATGTGGGGCCATCTTGGCCGAGAGGGTCGAGCCCCTGCAGTGCCTGATAACGTTCTCTAGCCCGCATCTCTTGGAAGCACTGAATTCCCTAGCTCCAGCTGGTACTGCAGATGCTGCACTCTCTCCGCTACTCACTTGCATACCCAACGAGGCAATGAATTATCTTAAGATTAGAGATAAATAAGATGCGTGTGGTTTTATAAGCCCAGTGGCTCCTTGATTATATGGTGCATATGTTCCAGTTAATGGCTAGCTGGACAGCATCTGTCTGAAAACTTGCTTTTAGAACCTGGACTTCTGTATTAAATTCAGAAACATCCATATAATTATTGGGACTGTTTCCACCTTCCTGCTCCCCACCGCCGACCTTTGCTGATAAGTAGAACAGTCATGGGCATTTGAAGTAAAATAGGCCATGTGTATGGCTCTGGGTTGCTCTGAAGTCCCGCATATGGCACATTGGCCAAGCCTGTGGGTGTCGTGTCTGGCGGTCTTTTGCCCACTCCTGCACCTCTGAGATCCCAGGAGGTCAGGTTCCATTTGGTGGTTTTGGAGGATTTTTTGTTAAGCCTTGGGTCACAGAAAGAATCACTGACAACCAATACCCAACTCAGCACTTCCACATATTGGTCCACTCAGAGGGTGGGACCGCGTCTGCTGAGTTGTTACTGCAGAAGGTCACAGATGCAAAGATTCACTTACATAAAACAATTTCTTCACTGGAAATGGAGTACTTTTCATAGTCTAATTGTTTTTCATAGTCTAATTTATCACACATGGCATTCAAAGTGACATTATACTGATTTGTGAATAATAAAGATATAGTATTTGAAAAAAAAGGAGGAAAAGCCTATTTTCCTAGTCAGTAATCCTCAACACAGTACGTTGTACAAGAACCATAGAGGCAATTCAGACTACTCTGTAAGACCAAAGTTGTTTTCACCTTAATATTAGATTATTTGCTTTCCCCCTTCCTGTGCTCTCCACTGGCTGGGGAGATAGCTCCATGGCACAAGTGCCTGCCTGGCAAGTGCAAGGTCATGAGTTCGAACCCCAGACCTGCAAAAAGATTGCTAAAAATACAAAGCAATGCCACTCTTTCCATACACTTTTTAAAACATCACTTTGCCATTTAAAATGTTATTTATTTTAACATGCAATGCACTTTTAAACTTGTTTTTTTTTTTTTTTTTTAACAAACTGTACATATTTAGTTCTCGGTGGTGGTGTCAACTGACATAGTATAAAGTTTAAGTTTAAACCTAAAACCTCTGTGTCCTCAATAGTTTTTAAGAGTTTACAGTGGCTTTGACACCTAAATGTTTGCTAATTACTAGCATGGTTCTGTGCTTTGGCTACCTTACTACACCTATTTTCTGAAGAAAAATATAGAAATAATAATGAACTGTAAATAAAAATAAGATGGTGATTGTTAATTCTCCTCAACAAATGTATTATTATTTCTGGCTTTGATGAATAAATTGAAGCTTAGAAAAGTTGAGTTATTGAAGGCTGCAAAGTTCACAGTCCAAGCTTTCAGGGCATAAGTGTCCAATAGCTCTGCTACTGACTCTGTTCCCTTTGCTTTTTATGTACTACAACTGCCCATAATATGTGCTGTCAGACCCCTTGTTGGTACAAAACTCAGTAGCTAATTTGCCTCTCCATTTCTGAAAGGCCACAGGCACTAGAGTCCACGAAAGTCCAACCATTTACCTCTAAAGCCACTCCTGTTTAAAATTAATCGCATTTTAGAGTACACACATTGTTTTGCACCTTCCCACAAGAGTCTAGCCAAATTTCCTCTAATAAGGAAATCAAATGGCATGTGGATGGTGACACTTTGCCACTCTATGGCACCACAACACTCTCTGTCTCTTCTCCATTACACATTGACATGTTCAAAAATGAGTTCATTTCGCAGACAGACCAGAAAGAGGATTTCCCATAGGCTTAAGCCAGTCAGTCCAATTTTACTCAACAAGTCTTCAGCCCAAGGAAAGCCACGTGATCCAGCCTTAGTCAGTAACACAGAAAAGCACTGGGTTGAATTTCTGATTTCAAAGGAGGAAAAGATGAATGTTAGGCATGATATTTTCCATACTTAAAATACCACTGTGAGACTAGGGGTTTATAGAAGACTTCTTGGGGGGAAAAAAATGAGGTTACCTTCATAAGAAAATCAGCAAAAGGAATTAGTAATGTTGATATTAAGAAGCTGTTGAATCAAAAGCCCCAATTGCTTATCTCAAGACACTTTTATGAGACAAACAAAGCCAAATTTCATGTTACAACCTGACTGTTTTCTGTTACTTGAAACCAAATGGATTACCAACAGAGGCAGAGAGGTCTTCCAGAGACTGTGGAACAAGGAGGAACGCTTCCAAGCACATGCAGAAATACCTTTTGTCTCAGAAGTGACGGAGATAGTAGAAGTATCAGGGAACCATCTTAGCTAGGTAACAGAAACATATTCAAGGTTTAGAAAAAATATGAAAATGATAAAGGAAGAAATCAAGGAAGAGGCAAAGAGGGATTTTTCTATGAGTGGAAAAATTTTGAAATGAAAATTCTACAGTATTGAAATAATGAAAATTGGACATCATCAGAGAAAGAAAAAATCAGTTATCTGAAAATAGCAGTAGTAGCTATACTAGCTTCAGCATAAAGAAAAAAAGAGAGAGAAAGAAATTGACACAATAAAAGGAATAGAATCAATAGCTGGGTGTGATGGCACAGTCCTGCAATCCCAGCACTTGGGATGCTGAGGCAGCAGGATCCATGTGAGTTTGAGGCCAGCCTGTGCTACAGAAGTGAGCTCAAGGCCAGCATAGCAAAACCCAGTCTCAAAAGGAAAAAAAGGGTGGAGGAATAGAATCAAGGAGTCTAAAGGGGAGATTAAAGGCAGAGAAGAATGTTTTTTTTTATTTTATTTATTCTTTTCTTGTTTCAGAATCTTTGTTTTTTTTTTATTGTTTATTTTTTTATGGCCGGCTCAGCCCGCCATGAGGGCAGGGCTGGCACAGCATGTGGTGCCGGGGATCGAACCGCGGTCCTTGCAGCCGCCCAAGCTTTCCCAAGCAGGGGCTTTAGACCACTGAGCCATCCCACCGGGCCCCAGAGAAGAATGTTTAAAGAAATAGTGAATAAAAGTATAACCAACATGATTCCTTAAATCCACAAACATATCCAGTCAAAAAGTTCAAGCACAAAGTAAAATAAAAACAAAGAAACTCTTAGCAAAACACATCATGATCAAATTGCTACAAACTAAAGATAAAGAGAAAAATCTTAAAAGAAGCCATAGTTTAAAATGACACATTGCACTTAGAGAAACAGAGATAAGAATGACTGCAATTTCATATCACAAACTGTGGAAGATAAAAGACAATAAAACATCATTAAAGTGCTGAAAGAGAAAAATGTCATTCTATATCCAGTGAAAATATCTTTCAAAACTGAAGAGTTATTTGCAATGTTTTCAGATAAGCAAAGCCTAAAAGTTTAGCTGTGAGATTTCTAAAGAAATGGGAACGGTAGTTCTTTGGACAGAGAGAAAAAGATGTGAAGACTCCTACCCCAAAGAATTTAGAGCATTTCAGGGGCAGCTGTCTGGAAAATGTAAAAGCCTTTTCCTTGTGTTTTAATTTTTTTCAAAGGAAATTGTTTTAAAAAGTCACAGCAATGTATCATACATTTATAACACACATTATAACAATACAAAATGAAGGGTAAACAGATCTTGAGAAATATTCTTACACAGTAAATGGAAAATAATTGAAATTATACACAATGGACGCTTTGATAAGAAAACCAAAGTGATTCTATACATATCAGACTTTAAGAACAAACAATATGACTAGCCTGTGTGATAAAGAGGGATATTTTCCCAACAAATGTTTCACTTTATCAAGTCCTAATAATCCTGAATGTACTGACAGGGAATAGCAATATCAAAACACTGGAAGTAAAACTTTGTAGAACTAAAAGGGGAAACTGACCCCAGATGCTTATCTTCATGGAAGTGTGCGTTTGCTGGATCTTTCTGTCCTGAGGTCTGGCCCACAGTGGAAACGTCTCTCTCACAGATGCAGAAATTGTGAAGCTTCTTGTCTTGCACACTGGCTCCTCCTGAGGAAGCCAGGAAGAGTCATTATCCAACCCCCTGTATTCATGCCTGCTTGCTATGTGACTAGCTTCCCCATTGGTCCTTGATTGAATCAATTTACCTGAGCAATTATGCTTCTAATCTTATTGATTGACCATAGTTTTGTCCCACCTTATGTCCAATTAGTGAGTTCCCATGTTTTCCACCTTAGACCCACCTCACCTACATTTTTTTTTTTTTTTTTTTTTTTTGAGATTGGGTCTCGATATGCAGTTCAGGCTGGCCTTGAGCTCCCTTTTGTAGCCCAGGCTGGTCTTGAACTCACACCGATCCTCCTGCCTCAGCCTTCCAAGTGCTGGGATTACAGGTGTGCACCACCAGGCCCGGCTCACCTCATACTTTTGCTTTATAAACATTCATGGAAAAGGCACATTCCTGGACAACCCGCTTCTGTTCCCCTTCCAGTTCCTCTCTCAGTAGATTTCTTTCTCCCAATAAATATATTCTGATCTTTAAAAAAGCAAGAAATTGACAACTCCTACTTACAGTTGGAAATTTCAAATTATTTGTCTAATGTTGGTTCTTTTGTGTGTGTGTGTGTGTGCGTGTGCGTGTATGTGTGTGTGTGTGTGTGTGTGTGTGTGTGTGTGTGTGGTACAGGGGCTTGACCTTGTGCTTACCAGGCAGGCCCTTACTCTATGGAGCTCTCTACCCCTCTCCATAGTTGGTGAATTAAACACAATAAAATTATAGAAAACTTCAAAGAATGTCTCCAAATTGACACCTATAACACAAGGAACCAGACAACAGAATTTAGATAAATTCCACCCCCCCCTTTTTTTTTTGCAGGACTGGGGTTCAAACTCATGACCTTGCACTTGCCAGTCAGGCACTTGTGCCTCAGAGCTATCTCCCCGGCTCCTAAACTTCCCCTCTTGCTGGTAACAGAGTCCAGAGTTTTCTCTAAGCTACCGCTCAGGCACTAGATACTATGCTTGCCACAAACCTCAACATTTTTCAAAATGCAAATGATACAATCCATTTTTTTCTGATAATAACAGAATAAAACTAAACTTCACAAACAAAGATCAAGAAAATCGAAGTATCTGGGGATATTTTTCCAAATAACCTGCAGTCCAAAGAAAAAAATAACAAAGAAACTTTTTAAATATTTAAAAATAACCAAAACAGTCACACACACACACACACACACACACACAGGGAAAGGACTATGAGAAAAAAGCTGGAGATCAAGGTGATGAGCCTACTGGCAAATGGATGGTGCCAAAGATGGCCAGAAATCCACGTGAAGCAGGAGAAACACGAACGCAGTTCAAAAGGAACCAGCCCTGCTGACATCTTGCTTTGGACCTCCTCACCCCCAGAACTGAAAAAAAAAAAAAAAAAAAAAGATCTATTTCTGTGATTTAACTCATGCGGTGCAGGGTGGCTTGTCACAGCCCTCCTAGCGACTGAACACACGCCCTGAAAGAGGCCCTGGGACAAGGCTTCCGGGACACAGCTCCTTGCCTGTCTTTGTCTGAGGAAATGTGCAAACTGCCAACGCACCGCCGAGCTTCAGCAATGGACCCTTCCTCTTCTTCCTTGGCTTCACCAATGGGAGGACAAACAAAGTGATTTTCAGATCCTCCCTCTTCTTGCTGCTTCAAAGTGTACCGGCCTTCCCAGGACCCAGCCCTAGAGGTAGGCACTGGTCGGAAAGCGGTACAGCCTTCAGGGATTCATTTGCTAAGGTCTGAGGTCAGACATACCTGTGTTCTCACCCTTGTTTCCACGTTTCAGCCGTGTGGTTTTGAAGAGGTAAAGCATACCGGCTCCACTCAGTCTCCAGATGTGAGGCCTGCATCACGCATCTGTCCTGAGATGCACAGCATGGCAACCAGTCCGCAGCTCTTGCTCCGAACATTTGTTCTCCAAATGCCTTGAGACCGTGGCTCCTGCTCCCGCTCCCCTGATTCCTTCCCCTTTCTCTCATTTCCCCGACCCAAGAGCATGGCTCAGTTTTCCAGGCATAGCATCTAACTTCGGCACTTGTATTTGGGAAATCTGTCTATGCTTCAAACAATAATGCCCCTTGGCATGGTGGAAAGTCCAAAATTATGGTTGCAATTACATAGGTCTTGTCGCCCACAAGAGCAGTTATAAATGCCATTAAATGGTTTTACAATCATCTTGTTTTACTAATAACAGAAACCTTTCTTCCAACAAAAATTAGAGCTGGAATGCAATTTGCTAACACTCACACAGCTCAACATTGTCAGCGCCAGACATCCTCGGTTTTCTGTCCCTGAATCCAAAGACTGTTTTACAGTGCTAGGTCGCTTCACGTCACATGAAGCTTTCTTGCTGGGAAATAGAGCAATACGGTGAAAAATCCAGCAGGATCACTCTGCTCCATCTGGCGTAAGATGCCATCGGGTACGAAATGTCTCCCAACTTGAGATGATAAAGTTTACGGATCTCCAAATCAGTGGTATAGGTGTCAAGAGAGTGTTTCTTCTGACTGTCAGTGTCAGAAGACACTTCTGCTGTTTTCTCCTTTTGTCTCTAAGACAAGAGCTTTAAACTTTATCTGGAGTATTGATTTCTGTGACCACTGGTGATGACACTACTTTTTGTTAAGCACTCTAAGATATCAATTCCACTCTTTTGGAATAAAGTTTTTTTTAATCTGGCTAAAATTCTGGAAACTCTTGCTAAAAACATGTATACATGGGCCAACAATGTTTTAAGTAAAGTCTGACAGCCCCATGAGGCCATTCCACAAATTTTATATTCTTTATTAATTATGATTCTCATTTATTGTTCCAATTTTTCCTACTTACAGTATTTTGTTCCTAGAGAAAAAAAGAAAATATATGCATCTATCTTGGAAACACGAAGCAAACCTTGTGTTAATTTTCAGTGGAAGAGCTAAGAAGGTGTCATTTTCTCTGAAAAATTAAATAATCTCCAAATTTCTAGCATGATTTCATAAAATGTGAGTTCTGTAACAAAAAGTTCTTAATTTTCAAAATTAGAAAGGCTAAAAAGTAAAATACAGCAAGTGAAGTTAACTGTATTTGGAGTTAGTGACTCATCACTCAGGAAAGAATTATTTTCAACAACTTTTATTCAGCAGTCACTTGAATGCAGTTCACATTCCACTAAAGAAAAATGACAGCTATAAAGGAATAAAAGCTCTTTTGTGACCATATTATTAGTATTAATATAAATATTGTTGTTTTTTACCTATAAGACCATTAGGCAAGTGTTTGGTGTGCTGCTAGTTTTAGAGTAGAAAACCATCAAAAGGAGAACATAAATTGAAGAATCCCAAATCTAGGTCAATGTCCCACTAGCTTTGGGACACACAAATGTGTGTTCAAGAGCAAACACATTAGTTTAGCAATTACTTTTATTCCTCAAAATAAAAGTCTTGTTGCCAATGGTAAAATAATTTTTCAAACCCATGGGACTTGCTTTTATTCTTTTTAAGAAATGCCTCTTTGGCCTGACTATTCAGTGACCAAATTGTCTTGATTTATGTAATATTTTTCTATTTTTAATGAGAAATATTATGTTCTGGGAAATACTTCAGTTTTGCAAATCTTGGAATTGTTGGTCAACGTAACATAAAAACAGCATGCTCATCTTTTTCTGGGCTGGTTTTCTTTTTAAATTTATTGATTGGCTAAGAATTGTTCCACCTAAACATGCTGGAAAGAATGACACCATGAAAAATGCCTTTCAAAACCCCATTAGATCTCCTTTGAAAGAAGAGTCCAAAAGTTGAGGATGGGGAAGAATAGAAACTTTGGTTTATAACACACAATTTGTATTATTGTACTAGAAGCACAATTTCTATGTCCATGTATTAGTCAAGGTTTTACTAGAGGAACAGACATAACACAAAATGCAAAAATGTCTAAGAAATTACAAGATTGGCTTACAACAGTCAGCCACAGAGTCAGATGTGGAAGAGTGTAGAGAGCGTCTGTACACTGGAGACTCAAGAATTCAGTCCAAGGTCTGGAGCTCACTGCAGTGCTCTGTCCAAGTCCATATCAGGAGGCCAATGGGTCTGTGACAAAAGCCTGATGAGTCTACACAAAAAGGCTGAAGGGTCCGAGGCAGAGGCTTAAGAGTCTACGCTGGAAGGCAGGAGACGAGGACCAAGCTGAGGGGGTGAAGACTGGAGCTCAGTTGAGAAAATGGGATGCCACACCCTTTTTTAATTTCCTCTTACATCCTACAAGTGATGGCTCATTGTAGGGTGGGGCCTCCACAACTAGAGTGTAATTGTTGAGCCAATTTAGTTAAGTTTTTAACTTCTCAAGTTGACACGATCAGTCAACTACTATAGTCCTCAGAGTGCCTGCGTTCATTTTTATTAGAGCGTGTTTACAGTTCAAGATGATTACATTCATCGTGGGGAGTTGGTACATGAACTTAACAGACCTTAATTCTTCTTTTGTCCCCTATTCCTCCCATCCCTCTCTGTTCCTCCCAATACTTGGTGCCTTTCCCATTCCCAAAAGTTCTTTCTCTCTCTCTCTCTCTCTCTCTCTCTCTCTCTCTCTTTTTTTTTTTGCGGGACCAGGATTCAAACTCACAACCTTGCACTTGCCAGGCAGACACTTGTGCCACTGAGATATCTCTTCTCTCCAGCACCATTCTCTTTTTTTTTGGGGGGGGGGCTACTGGGGATTGAACTCAGGACCTTGTGCTTGCCAGCCAAGTGCTTATACTACTGAGCCATCTCCCTGGCCCTTGAAAAAGTTCTATTTTCATTTTTTTTCTTCAAATCTTTTTTTCCTTTTTTATCTTTTTATAATTTGTTACTTTTAATAAGAAATAACAATGAGACAGTTTCAAAACACATTAATAGGACAGCCACAAGAATTAATACAATGCACATAGTTATCCTCATGGTAGTTGTTCAGAGTACAAGAAACAGACATGAGAACTTTTCTAAACACTATTGGTACAAATATTTGTTTTCATTGAGCTAAGATAAAGTAGTTGTATTCATAGTCCAAAATTCCATAATAGTAGTGGGTTATCAGCAGAACTGGCAAGGCCAGAAGCTGTTGACTTGAGCCTTTTACAGCTCAGCATATTTATCTGCCTTTACTTTTTATGCCTCATTGTTACTTTTTTGTTGGATGGTTAAGACTAAGTTAAATCAAGACCTATATAGAAAAACATGTAACTTTTGTATCTGACAAAGTCAGTTAAGTCCCCAGGATTTATTATGAAACCATGTATAGCATTTTATAGAACTTCTGTCAGTGTTAGCCTCTTGGATGAGTCACGGCTATTTCTTGACCAGTTTGTTCTCTGCGAAAGCTTGAAAGAATATTTTCTCTCTAGGTGTCTCTCCTTAGGCACACTATACATCATCAAATCTTTTTTTCCATCCACCTCCTTCCATGCCTTCCATGACTTTTCTGTTCTTAAAAGTCATACTTGCAATCCAAAATAAGACACACCTCTAACAAATTACTGTACTGGGAATATGGAAGAGAAGATAAAGTAATGAATAGTTCCCAAGTCTAGTATAGTGTGTATCTTAGGGAAAGTAGATAATTTGAATATGAATCCTGATTTCTCTGAATTGTATTTGTTGAAGCTATGTGTCACATTTTTTTTTATAGCTTCCCATATTCTAGAATTTGTCATGCATATACTTGATGGTATATAGTGTGTTGCTCTACCTCCTGTATTTCTTGAAACTGTAGGTATATTTAGTGATTTTATATTATTCAAGTTAATTTGTTGCCATCTTTTATGATAGGGTGGTGTTCCATCAGAAGGTGCCTAACATTAGACTACCTCTATTTACATTGTTAGTATTGTGCTTTCTTTTTTGTTTTCGTGCTATTGGGGTAGGTCTTTGTGCTGCTGAATCTGGCTGCTCACCTGCCACTCAGTGTGCTCCACAATATTTTATGTATTTCCTGAACAGGAACATTTTGCTTTGCCTATGCTGTAAATGATATATTATTTGTTCCAGTTCCAGTCTTCTGTGAAAATTTTCCTGTGATATTTTGCAGTTGTTATTTTCCTTGTAAACCATCAAACTATTCAGGCATGCCACACATGCTTAGAATTGAGTAAAGCACGATCATCGGCCAATGCTTTGTGTTTCAAGTGGCATCACAGTTGCTGCATAGCTCATCAACAGCATCTACTCCACCTTTGGTTTTGTTGTAGAGAGTTAGCCCCTAAGGCTTCTGTTTGGTCAAGGTTTCACTACTGTATTTTTATTATGGTAAAATGTAGACATCAGCAATACCAGTTTGTATTTGTTTATCACGTACAAGACCAATTTTATATCTTTCTAAAGCTCAAAGATTACACCAGACAGTCTTCTGTTTCGAAATTTCACTTGGAATTTCTGATTTTCTTCTGCATATAGTTCCTGCTCTGGTCACCTTGTGCTCTGTTAGAAAATGTAACACCAATTAGAAACTAGTAAACCAATTATTGAATGTCACTTTCTGATTAGTTTAGGAAATGGAAATGACTAGTCTGTTTATGACATAATCCTGTTTATTACTACATGAATAAGGATCTGATGGCTGAGTTCCAAAATAAATGTCTAAATTGAAAGGATAATTCCTCAAAGCTAGGATGGCATAAATTCTTATGCCATATTTTGACTCATTCTTTTTTTTTTTTTTTTTTTTTTTTTTTTTTTTTTTTTTTTTTTTTTTTTTTTTTTTTTTTTGTCTTTTTGAGGCAGGGTCTCGCTGTGCAGTTCAGGCTGGCCTTGAGCTCACTTTTGTAGCCCAGGCTGGTCTCGAACTCGCACCAATCCTCCTGCCTCAGCCTCCCAAGTGCTGGGATTACAGGCGTGTGCCACCACGCCCGGCTTGACTCATTCTTTATTACGTGTTTACATACCTGTGACCACCATGAGAATCCTGTGCTAAGCACAGCAGACCCATGAACGCTTTCAGTTCAGCTAGTGAGGTGTCATAATAAATGCATTTTTAAATACAGCTATTGGTGCATACTGAATATTTTACTTGTACTTCAGGCTTTGTGTATTTCACAACATGTTGTAGCATCTCATCTGATGGCTTCCAACACCGAATGGCCACGCTGGCTGGGCATCCAATGCCTTCCAACCTCACCAAGACCCTCAATACATTGTTGGACATAGTTCTAACATTGGATCGGTCCATTTGCCTGTGTGGTCATTTTGCAACATTTTGACTAGTCAAATATGTACTCACATTACTGTTTTCTTGGTCATCTGAATCAAAGAGTTTGCATTCTTTACGTCTGTATCAGTCCATTCTTCCTCCATCTCAGTGTCACAGAAACTTTGGCTCACCTGGCCAACGCCATCATCACCACCACCATCACCCACCCACACCACTCTTCTGTCGTGATAGCACGTTGTTTTACCATAATGGATCACCTTCATTATCCATGAGTAATCTGGTGACTCACTTTTGGTTGAAACTTGAAAATCTGGTTTTGTATGTGCCATTGTACTGAACTGTACTTATGCTAGAAAAAAATCAAAAGAAAACTGTAACAAATCCTGGAGTGGTGTGGGTCTGCTGGATCCTTTATGATGCTAAAGTAAATATACATAAAGCCAGTTAAGTGGAGCACAAAGATGGGTTCCAAATCTTATTTTGACATTCTACCCACATGTATACTCCTTATCATTCATCATGCCAAGTGGGTAAACACGTAAGTTGATTCCTGTCTCCCTCATGGAAAGGTCCTGAGATGCACAGCCAGCTACTATAATGCTAAAGTACAAATGCACAGGAGAAAAACAAGAGTCTGACCAGCAGAAACCAGGGATACAATTATCCAAGCTATCCTGCATATGGACATAAATATATCTTTTTCCCTTCTTCTTTTTTCCTTTTTATCATCCCAGTTTTTCCTACCTATTAAACAGATGATTTAGATTTCACAAGATCCACTATATCTTTCAGATTTTTACTTACTCTTTCAGGTCCTTACACTGGCAAAGCTATTCAAAGGAGTGCTTAATGTTTAAAATTTCTCTTTTAGCTTTTAATAACTTATTTTACTAATTGTGTATGACTATATCTGGTCATCTAAGCAACTAATTTGAAGATAACTTTATGCAATTAAACAACCATTGTCAAATACCTCATACTGTGTTTAGTGAAACTCTGTATCATCTCTAATGAGTTTTTTTCTTTGTTTTGTTTTTACCATTTTGTATTCTATTCAAAAAAGAAAACAAAGAAAAGAAGGGCCCACTGAACCCACACTTATATCCTGAGGGTTTAATAATATTTCTCAGTAGCACTTCATTTGCCTCTATTATCTCTATTAATGATCATTATCTATTTATATTATCATTATGAATTATAGAATAACAGTATTCCAACTCAAATTACCCCCTTAATTTATCAGCAGAGATGCTTTTATTGAAAAAAATAACAATAAACTTCCCTATGTTCATTACTTGATTGTATTTAGGAAAAGTTAGCCTAGGAAAGAGAGGATAAATATTTCATCTTTTCCTTTATTTATTAGGTTTGTAAATAAATAATAGGGTCTCTAGAATCCTCTAAAATCTTAGTGTCCTTTTTTGCTAATTTAAAATATCATTATGGAACAAATACATTTAAGATATATGATAAATTCCAATATATAGCAGCTCTTAATTCTTTTGACTTCTTAAATTTTTCATCTTTAGCCTTTAGAAATAATTTTGTATTTTTGGTAAGTCATTTTAACATATCCCAAGGGCTTTCACTTCTTTGCCTTCTTATGTAATGAGATGTTCCAGAATCATCTTGGGCATTTCCTGCCTCACATCTTGTCCCCCACCTCTCGAAGCAGTCCCAGTCCCTTGACGAGAAATGATGTGTCTAGATCACAATTGAAATGCAAGTAGTACCCGTTCCTAACAGGTTAGTCGTTCCTCCTGGTCTCGTCCATCAGACAGAATTTTTGTTTTCTTTTTGAGAGAAAATATATCAAGAGTTCATTTTACTTGTATCTTTTCTCCTTTATGAGAGAAAATTCAAATCCTAATGACACTGGAATTAGTTTACTGCATATGTGTGTGCCTATGTCTATTTCCGTATGACAAACTAGAGTCACAGGCAGGGACTTCATACCCATGACAGGGGTACTAGGACATCAGCAGGGGGAGGATACTTTAAAAGGAGCTGCTGAGAAGAAACAAGGAAGATAGTGGATGGAAAGAAAATTAGGGAAGAAGGGATTGTTGAGATGGGCAACTGAGTGAGAACTAAATGTTTCGTGCATAAGGTAAATCAGTTTACACACATTGGAAAGAAACGGCTTGAGCGTAAACAGCTCCAAATTACACTCCTCAACCACCTCCCACAATGATAGCATTATTCTAAGTACTGGCCATATAAATTCATTAAATCTCAAACAACCAAAGAGGTAGTGATTATTATTTTCTTTAATGAAATAAAACATCAAAATATAAATAGGTTACCCTATATTTGAAGGTGAAATCTCTAGTAAACAGCAAAGCCATGCGCCAACCTGGGAATCTTGGGTAAGAACATGCTGTCATCTTTCTTTTATGGTAGTAAAGACCACTATATACACATGAAAATATTCACACACATGCATGCACATATACATGATTCAGAAGAGCATTAGCAAAAGTCATAAATATCTCACTGTAAAATGAGATGTTGAACACTTTTGACATTTCTGCACAAATCAGTCCTCACTTACAGGAGTAGGAAAATATACAGGCATTAGAATTAAAACTAAACAAACAGATAAGTATTCACGTATTCATTAACTTGTTTTTCATTTCACAAAACAACAATGAGACAGAAACAATAACATCCCGAAGTCGTTCACCACAGAACTCTATGAATATGGAATTATGCAGTCCCAAGACTGTGTGATGCCTTTAACTTTGAGGAAGTGGCATGGCAGAGGGGGCAGGCAGCTCCTCTCAGGATTCCCTGCCACTGTTTTCCAGGAGGCTTCCCCTCTGAACCTGAATTCAACCCACCTGTGCCACTACACTAATATAAAAAATATCCATTTGTGCCCAGCAGCCTCAGCCTAGAGGGTGAGGGGAAATCTCTACCGCAAGCCAGAGCAGGTGCAGGAAGTCATCTACGTCCTCCTTTCATCCCAAAGTGCCAATCATCACAGCTTCCCCATGGGGAGGCCTACAAAGCACGGCTACAGCTGAGAAGCCCTCTGCCAGGAGTATATTAACCCGAAACAGAATCTGTAGGGAAGAAAAAAACAGTTCAGCACACCAATCTTTGTACTTGTTCCTTACTGTATTTGGAGCTGGGAGAACAGATATAAAACCATCTACAATTGATGTGTTTCCTGGTAGATACACCAGCCACTGTCATGCCTGCACTGAAACCCTCTATCACAAGGAACAACTTCCTTTGTTTACCAGGGCTAAGAGGCAGAAGACAACAACTGCTTATTTCAGAGTCCGTGGGTGCTGGGTGTTACCGCTGGCAGCACAGGACTGAACAGTGGTAGGACAGTCACAGAGAAAGCTGCATTTTGCTTTTAAATGTAGCTATGAAATAAGCAACTGCTGCTCCCAGAATCCCAACAGAAGTGCTCACCCATTGCGGCTGCCTTCAGGTGCCCACCATGCCCACACTTCTATCTCTCAGCAGTTCAGGCAATCAGCTGAGCCCGAAGGCAAGGGAACTCCATGACAGTCTACGGTCTGTCTGGAACAGTGCGGCAAAGTTACATAGACTCACCCCTCCACGCTGACAATCTTCCAGCCTTGCTCTGGCTGGCTGTTGTTTTCACCCCTCGTTTCTGAATGAGTGAACTGTACCCTCCTGCATGGTCTTTCCCGGATAACCATGAAACAGACGACAAGACAAGAGCACAAGACCAGTGAGAGACAAGGTAATCAAAGGGCATCACGGCATCCCCAGGGAACAGACCAGAATATGCAGTACATGCAATCATTGCTTTTTTGTTTGTTTGTTTGTTTGTTTGTTTGTTTTTGTGGGACCGGGGTTCAAACTCACGACCTTGCACTTGCCCAGCAGGCGCTTGTGCCTCGGAGCCATCTCCCCAGCTCCCATGCAATCATTGTTTACTCCACAACATTCACTGAGAGGTACTTATCAAAACCAAGAATTTTAAGGTGAAAAACTAGTTCTCTACTATGACACCCTAGAAGGTGGGTGAACTGCTTTACTAAAATGAAGCCTTGAGATTCAACACAGCAACCAGGCCAAGCAGGTGAGTGAGATCACCCTGGGCCTGCCAGAAACTCATTCCACCCAGCAACAAAGCCCGACATGTGAGTGCAAATTCATCCATAAGACAGACCCAGTGTGGAAAACTGCTGCAGAACTCCCTGCAGAGAGACTAGAGACAAAATCTGTCCAGCCGATACAGGAGTAGAACATCTTGCCAGAGTGGCACAGCAGGTTCACCACCTCCACAGGCTTCCGCAGGAAATAGAGCTCAGCAGCCAGATGCAAGCCGCATACTCCTGGACAAGTTTGAACGTGGTAGACCTCGATCTGGTGCTAAGAACTCTACCAAAGTTCTAATGCACTCTCAGGCCCTGAGTCCACCCAGAACAAATACAGGGGACAATAGCATAAAAGGAATTGGAAATCATACACCTGAAATCTCTGAAATAGTAGCATCTGAAGTAAAAGAACAATTGCAGAAAGGTATAGAGCAGCGGTTCTCAATCTGTGGGTTGCGACCCCAGCAGGGTCGACCAAAACACAGGGGTCACCTAAAGCCATTCCGAATCATAACTGTAGCAAAATTACAGTTTTGAAGTAGCCACCAAAATTATTTTTTGGTTTGGGGTCACCGCAACATGAGGAACTGCATTACGGGGTCATGGCATTACAAAGGTTGAGGACCACTGGTAGAGAAAATCAGAGGAGAAATAATTTCTGCAGTAAAAAAAAATAATAACAATAATGCCTATAATAAAAGAATTACTAAGTGGTTCAAAAGAGACACTGATTTAAAAAAAAATAAGGGAGAATAGAAAAATGATAGGGGCCAGGGTGATAGCTCAAGGGTACAAGTGTCTGCCTGGCAAGTGCAAGGTCCTGAGTTCAAGCCCTCATTCTGAAAAAAAAAAGAAAGAAAGAAAGAAAGAAAGAAAGAAAGAAAGAAAGAAAGAAAGAAAGAAAGAAAGAAAGAAAGAAAGAAAGAAGGAAAGGAAGGAAGGAAGGAATTAAGGAAAAAAGAAAAGAAAAATGGACTCCTTGAATGAGCAATATAGGAAAGCAATAGAAGGTATGAAGCAGATTCAAAGTGCTATACAGGAACTTAAAACCTCAATCACAAGCTGGCAAATCCATTTCAGTGAAAGTGAAAACAGACTTTCAGACCTTAAGGACACCATTGCAGCTAATGAAGAGGTAAGAAAAAATATCTTGATAATAACTAGGATGCAAGAAAAAAATAATTCAACATCTGCAAGATGATGCAAAGATGAACAATGTAAGACTAATAGGCATCAATGAGAAAGGAGTCTGTGCAAATGGCATAAAAAGAATATGGGCAGAAGCAATAGCAGAAAGCTTCCCAAATAGGGGAAACAATTTGACATTCTGGTAACTGAAGCATATAGAACTCCGGATAACTTCAGCCCAATTAAAACCACAACCAGACGTAATATTCAAGATCCCAGAAATTCAGCACGGGAATAGTATATTAAAAGAAAACCACTAGAGAAAAAAAATAGATATTTAATGGAAAAATCATTACAATAATAGTACATTTCTCTCTCCAAACCATCAAGTCAAGAAGATCATGGAGCAAAGTACTCCAATTCTTGCAAGAAAACAAATGTCAGCAGCAAAGATAAGGCAGGAGGCATTAAAATTCGTCACCTAAAATTATACTACAAAGCCACAGTGACAAAATCATCATGGGACTGGCAAAAAAAAAAAAAAAAAAAAAAAAAAAAAAAAAAAAAAGACTTGAGGATCAATGGAATAGATTAGAAGATGCAGAAGTAAGTACACACTCAGTCTACCTATATAGACTATATCTATAACAAGGGCCAAACATGTTTACCAGAAGAAAGATAGCCTCTGTAACAAATGGTGCTGGAAAAACTGGATCTCTACATGTCAAAAAAATAAAACTAGATGACCCAAGTGTATCACCATGCACTAAACTAAATTCAAAAGGATTAAAGATCTAAATGTTAAAACAGAAACACTGAATCTCCTCAAAGAGCACGTAGGAGGAAATCTGGAAGAGATCAGGAAAGGCAAACCGTTGAACAAAAATCAAAAGGTGTGTGTAACACTTCAAAGAATCAACAACTACTACCTCCTCTTGCTGAGAAGTTTTTGCATGTCAAAAGAAATTACCAACAGAGTGAAAAGACAGCCCACAATTTTTTTAAAAACTTCAATTAAAGAGTATTCAGACAAACGTCTTCTATCTAGAATTTATAAAGAACTAAAAAGTTAAGAAAAATAAAGATAGGGCCAGCGAGATGGCTCAGCAGTCCAAAGCGCCTGCCTAGGAAAGTTTAGGCAAGCTCAAGGACCGTGGCTCAATCCCTGGCACCACGCGCTGCACCAGCCCCACCCCCAGGGAGTGTTGAGCCAGCCATAATACAAACAAATAAATGAGATTTAAGAAAAATAAAATTTAAAAAATGAAAGAACATTAGGCTCCCATAATTCAAAGACCCAATCCAGAAATGGGCATCCAAGATGAATACACACTTCTCAGAGGAAGAAATACTAGAAGCTTATAAATACAGGGGAGCATTTCTCCACATCGCTAGGCGTTCAGGAAATGCAAATTAAAACAACACTTAGATACCATCTCACCCCAGAAATAATGACTATCATAAAGAAATTAACCAATAACAAAGGTTGGAGAGGCTCTGGGAAAAAAGGATGCCTCTCCACTGCTGGAGTGGGAATGCAGACTGGTGCAACCATTATGGAAAGCAGTGTGGGGGATCCTTAACAAATTGGGACTGGAAATCCCACTCAATCCAGCTATCCCTCTTCAAGGAACTGAAAACATCATATCATAGTGATGTTTGTTCACCTATGTTCCTAGCAGCACTATTTGGGATAGCCAAATCATGGAAACAACCAAAATGCCCATAATCTGAACAGTGGTTGAAAAAGATGTGGTGTTTTTATACAATGGAATATTATTTGGGTATAAAGAATGATAAACTAGCTGGGTGTAGTGGCTCCCAGCACTTGGGAGGCTGAGGCAGGCGGATCAGTGTGAGTTCAAGACCAGCCTGGGCTACAAAAGTGAGCTCAAGGCCAATTTGAACTGCATAGTGAGACCCTGTCTTTAAAAAAAAAAAAAAAAAAAGATAAACTGGAAGACTTCATATATAAGTGGATGCATCTTGAAGATATACTCACTCATAAGTGAAATAAACCAGACCTACATATGTACGTATCATATAGTCTCCCTAGAGTAAGAACATTAAAGAAGAAATAAAAGAGGAAAGGCATAACACAGCTGAATGGAAATCAAGAACTTAAGGATTAAACAATGAAGAGATAGCAAGCAGAAAAGTTAGGAAACTTAGCAGGGAAAAAAAAACATGCATTTATGTATACAGGATGAATTAGACAATGGTACTGAGAATATCTAATAGGTTTTTGACACTCAGAATAACAATGTTTAAGACTAAAATCATGCTTGGAATGCTTGTCATTCTGGTCTTCTAGATGTGTGCTGCTTCTAATGTAATCTCACTTATTGTTGTACTCTCTCTGAAGTAAAGGTTTGTTTTAAAAGAAAACAAAAAAAGGTAACTAAAAAGAAAACAAGACAAGGAAAAATGCCATAGGACTGACCTGCTACACTTCTGCATATGCTTAGATTTCTAAATTTCTATGTAAAAGGGTGTAACAGTTCCTAATCACATTCTAGAGGGCTTTATTAGACTACCAATGATTGATGGAAAATATTGGTGCCATGTTAAGTTTAAGTCGTTTAATATTTAGAAAGACAGTGATGTTAAGCTCAAGTACCTATGTTATAGAGTAATAGTATCACAAAGCTTCTTTTCTGAAGGGTTAAGAACTCAAGTTTGCAGACCAAAAATTAGAGAAGAAGAAGGGCTATAAGGATTGCCCTTATAGCTTTTGGCCCTAGCACTTCAAGGTCAGTGAGGACTCAGGACATAAAAGAACCTGTACTATAACATCCTATAACTCAGTGCTTTCCAAAATATTCTGTTCAAGGAGATTATGGGGCCACAGAGAAATGGGATTGAAGATAAATAGTGTGCCTAAGGAGAGTCACCTAGAGAGAAAATATTCTTTCAGGCTTTCACAGAGAGCAAATTTGTCAAGCAATAGCCATCACTCATCCCAACAGCTGACACTGACAAAAGTTCTACAAAACACTGTACAAGGTAAATCCTGAGGGGACTTGACTGACCTCCTCAGACACAAAAACTATGTTTTGTTATGTAGGTCTTGGTTTAACTTGGATTTAACCATCCAGCAGAACAGTTTAACCATGAGGCATAAAAAGTAAAGCCAGATTAGTACATTGAACTGTAAAAGGCTCAAGTCAACAGCTTCTGACATTGCCAGTTCTGCCAAAAACCAACTAGTATTACAGAATATTGCTCTAGGCATACAACTCCTTTCTCTTAGTTCAATAAGAAGAATTATTTGTACCAATAGGGTTTAGAGAAGTTTTCATGTCCACATTTTGTGCTCTGAACAACTACTATAAAGACAACAACATGCATTGTATCAATTATTGTGGCTGTTCTACTAACATGTTTTGACACTGTCTCAATGTTATTTCTTATTAAAAGTAATGGAAAAAGAAAAGTTATCATGTCTGCATTTTATACTCTGAACAACTACTATGAAGACAATAGGCATTGTATCAATTATTGTGGCTATCTTACCAACGTGTTTTGAAACTGTCTCAACATTATTTCTTATTAAAATTAATAAAAATTTAAAAAGAGAAAGAAAATAAATTCCAGCCCAGACTGATATACCCTGCAAAACTCTCTTTCAAGTTCAGTGGGGAAGTGCCATACTTCCAAGACAAAGAACATCTAAAAGAATTTCTTGATGACAACACCAGCCCTGCAGTTTCCTAAAAGATATTCTAGAGAGGGATAAACATGATCACAACTCCATGAAGAAGAATGGGAAGGACCCACCAAATAGAGCAAACAATTAAACACAAGAAAAAAGAGATATACAAAAGCAGTCTTTCAACTATTCTTTTGGGGCCCGGCAGGATGGGTCAGTGGTCTAAAGTGCCTGCTTAGGAAAGCTTAGGCGGCTGCAGGGACCGCAGTTCGATCCCCGGCACCACATGCTGCACCAGCCCTGCCCTCAGGGCAGGCTGAGCCAGCCATAAAAATAAATAAATAAACAAAAGTTCTGAATCAACTATTCTTTTGTATACAGCATCAGAATACCCCCCAAAGCTTATTCTACAAATGCACTTCTCCTGCACCCTATGGATCATCATTCTGTCTGAGTCAACCAGGTGGATATCAAGGAAATAGCAGTAGCTCAGTCCCACAAGTGATACCTGGCAACCAGGAAACATCATAGACACTCTTTGCGTTCACAACATACTAGAACTTCGTGTGATATCCTATCCCCAAACTATTAGAAGTTCTGGTCATATATTTGCCATTCCAGTATTTACATCACGTTTTATTCTTAGTAATTCTTTACTACCATGAAAACTTTTTCTTAGTTGATATCTTTGCATATATTAACCTATTAAAATACTATGTTAGTACTCTGAATGTATTACAGATTCATACATATCATACACAACATTCTGGCTTTTGAGTTACACTCATGATTTGATTTGAATTTTGGACTACTGTTTTGAAATATTTAATTTAATTTTAATTAATTAATATTCTGAATATTTTTAATTATGCCTTTTATTTTATGATTCACACTATATCTCTGACTTACAATCTACTTATAAGACATGGTATGATATTTTCTCGTAGTATTAGAAACTTAAGAAAAAAAAAAATATATATATACACACACACACACACACACAAGAGAGTTAGGATATATAGCTACTGGATACCAGATCTGTATCTTATCCTCTGTATCTGTATCTTGTCCTCTGAATAACTACTGTGAAGACAATATGCATAGTGTTAATTATTGTAACCATCCTACTAACTTGTTTTGAAACTGTTTCATTGCTAATTTGTCTTTTTTTCTCATTAAGATGTATAAAATATATAAAAATAAAAAAATGAAACCTTGAATGTAAACCATTCCATATTGATCTGCATTATGGTTTTGATCCAAGATATTTTAGGCACTCTTATATGTGTGCTGCGTCCTATGTGGGACATGAAGATAATTAAGTGTTGGATCTCAACCTTAAGATGTATAAAATCAAGTGGATTCATGTCTTCAAATGTAGGAAACCAGTAAAGAGAAAAATCCAAGTTATACTGGCTTCAGAAATGTTACACTGAAATATAGAAGTGATGTAATCTATAGTGTATATAGTGTAAATTTTTGAGTTTCTGCTATATTTCTAGAGCTTCATATGTTTGAGTAGTAGTGCGCCTTTTCTCAGTATTGGTTGGTCATCTGATCTATAGTGCAAGCCTAGGAAAACAGTCTTGAGAAGTCTAGAAACTTGTAATTAGAATAGAATGGCATTGGGGCCTGGCAGGATGGCTCAGTGGTCTAAAGTACCTGCTTGGGAAAGCTTGGGTGGCTTCAGGGACCGCGGTTCGATCCCCAGCACCATATGCTGCGCCAGCCCTGCCCTCGGGGCAGGCTGAGCCGGCCATAAAAATGAGTGAATAAACAAACAAAGGTTCTGAAACAAGAAAAAAATAAATAAATAAAATTTTTAAAATATTTTTAAAAAAGAGAATAGAATGGCAAGTAGTAACAAGACCTATATAGAACAGAGTTCATCTGATAACGATTTGCAGGATACAAGACTTCCAGGAAGAAGTGACTTCTCAACTGAGCCCTGAATAATTAGTCAGCAAAGTAAATCAGGAGGAGACTACTCTTGGCAGAGAAAGCAGCATGCGAAGTCCCAAAGGCATGGGAGAAAATTCCTGTGAAATAGGAAAGGAAACAAGTTGAGTTATGGAGATGAGGTCCAGGAGTGACAGAACAGAATACAGATGTGGTCTAAGTCCTTCCACCTGTAAACATTAATAATAAAGGCAGAGAGATGGGTATTTTACTGAGATCAGCTAAGCTTTGATAAAATGGGTTTTGAACAAAAAGGTAAAAAAAGGAAGGAGGTAGACCCAAGAGCAGAAAGAGAGAGAGAGAGAGAGAGAGAGAGAGAGAGAGAGAGAGAGAGAGAGAGAGAGAGAGTTGAGATTTGTTATCATAGTATGCCTGGCACCTATGTGATGCTAGATTAATTAGAAAGATTCTTGGAAGACAAAGTTAAAAAGAAACATCTTAGATGGAATGACCCATCAGTAAGTGGAAGACACTTTATTGCTACCAACAAGTTCATTAAGGTAAATGGCACTAGACATTTTGCATTCCACACAAAGAGAAATAGAAATGCCAAGCACTGCAGTACAAACACAGAGGATCCCTTTTGTAAGCAGAGGCTATCCTTCAACCTGCGTGGCTGAGCAAAAACTCCAAAGGAGCCCAACCAGACAGCCTGGGTAGTCCATTCTTCTCAATGAACCCACAGCGACTGGGAGCCTACCACTCCCAGAGTGCCTTGCAGTGGACCACCATCCTAGCCCTCCCTTTCTCCTTCTCTCTTCCTCTTCCTTCCTACCTGAAACTTAACCTTATAAAGAAAAACAGATCCATTCTGATAACAAAGAGGTTGTATGATAAAGCTGTTGAGAACACACACTGCTTTGCCACTAGGTTTGATGAAATATTTCAACTCACGCAGAACTTCTAATGATTGTATCTAATTACCAAACAAATAATAAGTTAACAAAAATGTCTCACTCTTTCAAATCGGGCAAATTACTAAGAGACATCTACACATTGCAAAAAAAGATGGGGTTATTTTTGTTTGTTTTTTTTACTATTATTTGTTTGTTGTCTTATTTTAGCAATAGGAAAGCAAAAGTTCGTGTGAAATGGAAGTTTCAAATGACTCAAAATCACTTGGCAGGCAAGCAAGGTGCCAGGAGTCTAACAGGCCACACGATGTGCTCGTGGTCATCAATCTACCCTCCTGGAACAGGATAACGAATTGTGCTCGGTGTAGTCACTACAGCCAGCAGATCCATGGACGCCACCAAACTCGGATCTGCATACACCATTTCTCTCTTCCTCTCAGTGGGCAGATGGGCACACACGACTCTATGCCCTCATCACAAGACTGTTATTAATGTGGAATAGGATGGCACATGCAAATCCCAGGCTCGGGGTTTCGGTCGCAGTCCTGTTCGCTAATGAACTCTTCCTCCAGAGCCCTTCTGCCGCTCGTGTTCCCTCCACTTAGAGGACTCCACACCTACCCCCACTGCACATCACGTACAGCTCCACATTTAAATTTATGATCATGGCCTGTGCCTCCCACTAGATATGAGCCACTGGAGAAATTAAGTCATGTGTTATACGTAGATCTCCAGTAAATGAAAGAGCGAACAATAGTTGATTAATTAACCATTTATCATATTGAGTTTAAAAGCCTCGCAACACAATGCAGGTATTTAAAAATTAATTAAAGGCATTTTCTTCAAATTACCACTAGGCGAATGTATAACTCAGTGTCAAACTATGTGATGCAAATGATCTTGAAAAGATACTGGAAGTCGGGAAGGAGGAAAAGAACAGGGAGACATTCATGAGGGTGGGGCAAAGAGGCTGGAAGGTTGGGCAGCCCAAGCCTCGTGAGAAAGGACCAAGTGCGTGATCGTTTTGAGGCAGAAGTAAAGGCGGAAGAAAAAACCTTCAAAAGGAAGGAAGGAAAAGGAATCACGCATGAACAAATAGGTCGCATGTAACTATTATGTGCTATAAATATTCACTAATTAAAACCAAAAAAAAAAAAAAAAAAAAAAGAACGAAATCAACAACGCGCTGCATCCCAGGGACAAGAACAGCACTATGTTCAGAGCCAAGCAGAACAGGAACCCTTGCGGACTGTGTGAGGGGAGGGTGGCCCGGCGTCATTCCTGCTTAATCAATACCCACGACATAGGTCTAAGACCCCCCAATATCTAAAGGAGGGACACTGAGAAGCCTGAAGTTACTGGGGAAGGGAGTGGCGTTCCGTAGCTTCCTGCTCTGGCAGGCCAGTTCCTACACTGCCGGAGCTGTGTTCACCCCTCGAGGCCGAGCTGGAGGCCACAAGAGCTCCAGCCGCCCAGCCTGGCCTGCCCATAATCCAGGGACCCGAGAAGGTCGCATGAGAGGCATCTTCACTCAACTCAGCCACATGCTTAGAAGGGTGCTGTCACAAAACAACCCCAGGTCTTTGGGGAAAAAAAACTATAAAGATCATGCTGAGCTGAGCTTGGAAAAGGACCACATGACCAGATCTGTCAGCTTTTCATCTCTGTAATTAGATCCCTGACATATTTTCTTTTTTTTTTATGGCCGGCTCAGCCTGCCCTGAGGGTGGGGCTGGCTCAGCATGTGGTGCCGGAGATCAAATCCCTGCAGTTGCCTAAGCTTTCCTAAGCAGGCGCTTTAGACTGCTGAACTATCTTGCCGGCCCCAATCCCTGACATAATTTTAAAAAGGAGCAATTCATTTTGGCTTACAGAATCATAAGTTTGAAGACAAAACATAAATACCATGCACAGGTACAAAATCCCCTGTGCTAAATGTTATCACTGCATATCTAAGATGCATCAATAAAATTAAAAAAAATAGTAAACATTAAAAAGACTCAAAAGTTTTAGTTCACAGTCCTTTGTCCAGTCTGCTCATGCGGTGAACAAACATCACTGTGGGAGAATACAGAGAAGAATGACTTTTTGCCTCATGTGACCACAAGAAAAGAAAGAGATCGAGGGGCCAAGGTCCTGATATCCCCTGCAAGGTCACATCCCCAGTCACGCAGCTTCTTTCTGCCCGCCCCCACCCCCTTAAATGTTCCTTTACCTTCTGGTGACATCACAGGCTGGATGGAGATCAAGCCATTAGCACATGGTACTTCGGGAGGCCTCTAAGACTCAGACCATGTCAGAACATCTTGCTGGAAATGGAGAATTTCTTCAAAGGGGCATAAGTGGAACCAAAACAGAACTGACACAGATGACTTGGGGTCCGCCCACCTGTTGCTCCTCGGAAACACCACACTGTCTCTCCCTATGGGGCTTTGTCCTTTTTTGTCCTATTTTTTAAAGAAAGTACAAAATAGCATTAAAACAGAAAATTTGTAAGTGATCCAGAATTTCCCTAAACAAAATAATACGGGTTGCGCAGTAATAGTTGTCATGCATGGTGTTGTCTTCAAGTTATTGTTCATATTGCCAGATAGATTCATGCAAAATTGGAAGAAGAAGAAAAACAGAAATATAAGAAGAGAACGAGGAGGAAAAATTGAAAAAAGGAGACAAAACAAATAAGCACTGGGGCCCGGCAGGATGGCTCAGTGGTCTAAAGTGCCTGCTTAGGAAACCTTAGGCTGCTGCAGGGACTGCAGTTCGATCCTCAGCACCACATGCTGCACCAGCCCTGCCCTCAGGGCAGGCTGAGCTGGCCATAAAAATAAATAAACAAATAAAATTTCTGCAACAAGAAAAAAATAAAAAAAAAAACAAATAAGCACTTACCACAGCACAACTGCCCAAGCCAACCTGCTCATATATGTATGTATGTATATATATATATATATATATATATATATATATATATATATATATATATATATCTTTCCTCTCCTCCCTCTCCTGTCCTTTCCTCACCTCAGTAATTTCTTCTGTGGGGCTTCATCTTGACACTTCCTAGTACCTATGCTTTTAAAGGGTTAAGGACCACTACTGTGGTCTTTCGAGACTGTCTACAAAGTAGAATAAAATAAGAAAATACTTGATTAAACAAATAAGATCATGGCTCACTTCATGTGCGCATAGTCTCACACTACTGTCGCTGTCCCCTCACTTCCCGTCCTGGGCAGCAGCCCTCACTCCCTCATCACAGATGACAACAGTGAGGCTGGTCACGATAGCCAGCTGTCCCAAGAGCACAAGACCTGTAAGGGTGCCATTGGCACCCGGCACTTGCGGTGCACTTCCTAACTCTGCTACCTGCTCGTTCAAAGTCAGGCTGCTGCCCTCAGATGAGGTGAGGTGCCCTGAACACAGAACCTAATGCAAAGGAGGAAAATAGACAGAAAACACTGCCCAGAGCTACAAAGGCAACAGCATACACCATGGTGAATGGCCAGTGAAGAGAAAGCTATACCTGACCTCCTGTGGGCCAGAAAGGCAAGTGTACTTTCTAATGGCCTCCCTTTCTGCAGGCTTAGATGGAAACCACTAGAGGACTGGGGGCAGGGGCTCCTTTCAGAGCATGTGCGAGTATCATAATTGCTCAGGCCCTCTTTAAATTGCCTGGCATGGAGTTTCATTTATTGCCATCTCCAAATGACTGAAAAGCTTTTCTTTCTTTTGTGATGGTCTGAAAATTGAACAGATTGAGAAGACTGCATTCCCTGCTTATGACTGCAACCCACAACTGGAATTTTTTGTAGACACAAAGAAAGAAAGAAAAAAGAGCATGTTTCCTCTCCCGCAGGAAAAGTAAATTGTGAGCTTTTATGAAATTATGCTGCTGCTATTTTAAGACTAACGATAAGCCCATGCATCTGCTGAGTTAGCTCAGAGTTCATATGTACATAGTGCTCTAATTGAGAATGTCTCATTATCCTAAATGTCACCAGACAAGGGGCAGAAAGGCCAGCCTCAGTCAGGCCACCAAGCCACAGACAGAGCCCGAGGGAGTGGCATAACCTTGCTCACACCTGTCTTGCCTGCTTCCCAAGAAGGCTGACACATGAACCAGAGCTCTGCAACTTAAAAAGCACTGTGTCTGTGTAAACCGTTATCATCAGTGTGGGGGAAAGAAGAGTGGCAGGCATTTGTCTGGCGGGGTGTCAGGCTGGGGTCCATCAGGCCCATAGCCGTGAGGACGTCTAAGACCAGTTATAAAAGACCTGGCACCAGCAAGGCAAGACCTGCTCGTCCTGAAATTTTCCCAGAGCCTGTGACTATGTAAGAGCACTACAGCCAGCATCACACAGCCGTTCAGTCTAAATGCTCTCTTGGATTCTTCTGTCACTCAGTTTCTAATAAATGTCCATGAGCAGCAAGCTCTAAGGTGCCGATCTCTACTGAGCCCTCCAAGTCCCTGTGCCTGCAGGACCCACGTGCCGGGTGCTGCTCCGTCTTCCATGCCTCCATCCCGTCCTAAACTATGGTATAAATCACACTGTGCTAATCCCATATAGAAAGCCTTTGGGGGCTTATAGAATAAAATCCTAACTTCCCCCAAATTTCTGCATGATTTGGAACCTTCACTGTCTCTAAACAATAGAGGCCTAAGTTTGCTATCAAAAGGTGCTGTGACATTGTCCTTGTAACATCCAGCAAGTTATATGTAAAATCAGGATGATAGCGCATATTTCCTATTGATCCATAAAGATTTTTTGATTACTCTTTTGCTCCTTGAAATAAGGTGCTTCCAAACGATTTTGTACATATCTAAGTTAGTACCATTGGGCTGGGGAGATAGCTCTGTGGCACAAGTGCCTGCGTAGCAAGGGCAAAGTCGTGAGTTCGAACCCAGATCCCACCAAAAAAAAAAAACAAAAGACATCTAAGTTAGTACCATAGATCACATGGAAGAATAGGAACTATTCAATAAGCAGTACAGAAACAGTCAGTAATCTATTTTGAGAAAAACTTGATTTCTATAACACATCATATGCAGAAATTATTTCTAAGTAGTTTACATATTTAAATATGGAAAGCAAAATTTAAAAAGTATTTCATGAAACTATATCACATTACTTTCTTTTTGTCTTTGTTTCTGCTGAGTGTTGTTACTCTTTAAATTAATTAAAATTAAAGTTTAAAAAATAAAAACTACTTCAACTTTAAAAACATCTTTGTGACTTTAGAAAAAGTTTCATAACTGAGATATGTAACAAAATTATAATATACAATAAAATGAAAATTTGACTCATAGGAGATATATGATATATAAGATATATAGATTTTATATCGATAATACATATTGTTATATATCTGTGTAGGTATTTCACACATGGGAAACTATGAGGACAAATACATAAGAGAACACATTTTCAAACAAAGTCAACAAAAGATTGGTATCAAAAATATAGCCGGACGTGGTGGCTCACGCCTGTAATCCCAGCACTCGGGAGGCTGAGGCAGGAGGATTGGTGCGAGTTCGAGACCAGCCTGGGCTACAAAAGTGAGCTCAGGACCAGCCTCAACTGCATAGCGAGACCCTGTCTCAAAAAGACAAAAAAAAAAAAAAAAATACATGGAAATTTCTACATATGAACAAGAAAAATGCAAAGATAGCAAATAGCAAACTGGCCATGCACCATAAACAGGCATTGTATACAATACATGAACTGTCACTTGTGAGACTGAGGCAGGAGGATCAGTGCAAGGTGGAGACCAGCCTGAGCTCCAAAAGTGAGCTCAAGGCCAGTCTGAACTGCATAGAGAGACTCTGTCTCAAAAAGACAAAAAAATATTGTCTATAAATACATGGAAAGCTGCTTCACCTTATTAGTAATCTTTTAAACTCCAATTAAGACCACGATGAGGTTCAACTTCACATCTGCTAGTTTGTCAAAAATTAAAAAAAAAAAAATACTACGCAGTGGTAATGATAATAGTATTGGGTGCAACTATTTAGGAAAACAATTTGAATAAAGGTGAAAACTGGAAGAGGCCCGGATCTTCAGGTCATCTATGGCTTGCTTAAGAATGCGTATCCTGGGCTAGGGAGATAGTGCAGCGGTCTAAGCACCTGCATAGCAAGCACAAGGATCTGGGTTCGATTGCTGGTACAGCCTTCCCTGCCAGACCCATGCCTACCCAGCCCCAAAACAGGGTGTGGTGGCACACACCTGTAATCCCAGAACTAGGAGGCTGATACAGGAGGATCACCATGAGTCCAAGCTGTGTAATTTTTACACAGATATTTGGGAATTCAAAGAAATACAAAATTATATCCTGTCAAGACTATGGTATTTGGCCCAGTCTCTTATTTCCAAGTACTACTCTTGAGAGAGAGAATGACAGTAACTGAGTTTACACCGGGAGCAGTACACATCAAAAAGAGTGACATGCATTCCAAGCATAGTTTTAGTATTACATAGTGCTATGTTCAATATGATGAACCCTTTTGAAGGTTCTTGAGACCAATATCTGATTCATGCTATGTACATAAATGCATAAGGTTCCACATTTGCATTAGTGACATCATAAGAAGACAAAAAGAAACCCAGGTTAGTAAGGTCACTCTGTCTCTCCCTGTGATACCTGGGCCACCTGAGGACTTGGTAAAATGCCTTCTTCATTAGGCTTTTAGGACTGTGCACTATGTAACCGCTTTTATTTATAAACTTCCCTGCCTGTGGTATTAAATTATAGCAACTGGAAACAGACTTATACAATGGTATTGCCAGTTATCAAACTATTCTCTTCCAACTCCATAGTTAGCCTTCGATGACCACTTTGATGCTGAGGCTGAGATTCAGAGAAACACATTTTGCTTTGCCTCCTACTGTCATTCAAGATCCGGTGGTATAGGGGTCGGGGGCATAGCTCCATGGCACAAGTGCCTGCTTGGCAAGTACAAGGTCATGAGTTTGAACCCCAGTCCCACCAAAAAAAAAAAAAAATCCAGTGGTAGACCTACATGGACACTGAACGATGGAGGGAGGGATGGATCAGCTCCTTCTTGTTTTATTTTCTACTCTATAACAGCACAAGCTCTGCCCCTGGGCAGCTGCAGTTAGCCCAGTCTGCAAATCTTTTCCATGGTGCCCCCACCACCACTCTCTCAAATCATCCTCAGATGATCTTTCAGAAACAAGAATGCCTCCTACCCAGAAGCCTGGGCCAAGCCCCCTCCTGCCAGCTTCTAGAACCTGATGAACCCAATACCCTTCCTTCGTTTTTCCAGTCACTCTCTCAGTTGCCTCAGTGTTCTCTGTGGCTTGTTCTTCTCTCCAGCCCCTACTTAACTGATTTCTACAGAAAATTCCCTCAGTAGAAAGTATAGGGCTTCTGTGCTCTGAATAAACACTGGCTCACTCAACTATGGTGACTGAGGTACATATAGAAATCCTACGAGGACACTGTCCTCATTTCTCAGATGAGTGAACTGAGACACCTACACAGATGTATGCTTGAGCTGTAGTTTCAAAAGGTCCTAATCCCAGTGCAGTTGAATTAGACTGTTGCTGACACACAATACCCCAGCTGAAGGGCACAAAAGTTTTTATGGTTCAAGGTTTCCAGTGGGTTCAGTCCATGGTTGGCTGGCTCAAAGTCACCAATGCCATGGTGGAAGGACTTGGCAGAGGATAGCTCCTCACCAGGAAGTGCAGCACAAAGAAAGGAACGGGAGGTAAACAGACACAACAGCAGTCCTGTCTAAAACCAGCTATGTGCATGGGACCCCTGGTGGCTAGCATGAATTCCTGCCTGCAGGGCTAGGGTTCATCCTGGAACCAAAACTATATGAAAACTTCCCTGAAAACAAAGTGTAGCATCCCATGCTACCCCCAACGGGGGATCACACAGAGATTTATCACCAACAGATGGCTGCAGTGTAGGAGTGAGACAGAGTACTCGTGGACCAGTTAAGACCAACACAGCAATCGCAGGTTATTGCCCACCTACACAACAGAAAGGAATCAAAATTCCAATTGAGAAATGATTATGTTTCTCCCCAGAGTTTCTGATGAAAAAGCAAAGGAAGCTCATGGAGTCGGTTGGAACCAGAGACTCAAGTAGTTCCTTTTTCCTCCTACCAGACAACACCCGTCCCCGCCCTGCTGCCAGCCTCCCTTGTTCGCCTGTGCTTTCTCTCCAGCTCAGCTTCTCTTTCTGCAGTGTTCATCTCCTCTTCTTATTGCTTTGCCTCCCATCTCTCTGTTATATAGATAAAATAAATTCCTGCAGGACAACTAAATCCTCGCAGCAAGAGATTTGGTCAACTTTTGAACTTTACACAGGAAAAATATCCCCAATACCGAGTTTTTCATCAAAAAGTTATCTGTAACACAAACCTTCAGGAAGCCTAGTAATTTCTCCCATTTGTTTGTTGGCAATAGAAAGATGTGTGTGAGGTGGGTAATGACACAGTCACGCTCATTCGCAGCTGTTTATCTAGAGGATTTGTTGCTTTTCCTCTACACGGAAACCATGGTCAGCCATATTTTATCTTCAGCCAAATTCTGTGCCTCCCCAGGTATTCCAAATATAGCAAAATAATACATCTCATATGTCTCTCTGCCTCTGCTTATTATTATATTGCTTTGAGGTTTGACCATAATTTCTTTTTTATAATAATCTGTTTTATTTATTGAAGTTTATCATTGTAAGTGATACATAGAAACAAAGATCATACACATATGTACAAGCCAAGTCATATTTTGATACATGTATACTTTGTGTAATGTTTTGAGCTGCCTAAACATATCTGCTTTCCTCAATTATAGTCTGTTTACGATAAAACTATTCAAAATCTACGAAGCCAGGTATAGCGGTACACACCAGCAATACCAGCACTTGGGAGGTGGAAGCAGGAGAATCACTGTGAATTCAAGACCAACCTTGGCTACATAATGAGTCCAGGTCAGCTTGAACTGCATAGGGTGACTTTACCTCAAAAGCCAATCCGCATTTCTAACTTTTCCATAATACATAATGCCTCCAATAGCGCGTCCTCGGCTCTCGTTCCTCTCTGAGTGTAGCTTAGTGCCCACTAAGCAACCTCTCTATTTCCTTTACCCTCCTCGCTCTTGCCTGCTTCTGGTAACCACATGGCACTCTCGACTCCCATGAAATCACATGGCCATGATCACTCAGCCTTTGCCCTAGCCTGCTGGGCTGACTTCAGTCGACATTATGATCCCCACTCCATTTATGTTGCGGCACATGATGGGATTTTTCCCTTCCTTGTGACGGAAAGGTATCCAGTTGTTGTTTTTTCTTTAATTAGTTGAAATTTCCTTTAACTAAAAGACGAAAGGTTAGAAGCTCCTTTGTTATAGTACATTACATAAGACTCTTACATAAAATAGTCATCAGAGGGTCAAACATTTACACCGGCACCAAACTCAGGCAAATGGCGAAGCAAAAATTCTTTCGCTGGCATTGAGATTGTATCCATCATTACAAGTAATACATTCTTTGGTAGACTTATTCATTTCATGGGCTGATAGAATTTTCAAGGAAAATAGTAGTATACTAATTCCTATAAATTTTGAGCACAGAACTTCTCACCAAAGCTATTCCTTCAGACTTAAGAAAAAAGTCCACATTGCCTTCAAACTTACCAATTAGCACTATTCTTTTTTTTTTTTTTTTTTTTTTTTTTTTTTTTTTTTTTTTTTTTTTTTTTTGTCTTTTTGAGACAGGGTCTTGTTATGCAGTTCAGGCTGGCCTTGAGCTCACTTTTGTAGCCCAGGCTGGTCTCGAACTTGCACCAATCCTCCTGCCTCAGCCTCCCGAGTGCTGGGATTACAGGCATGTGCCACCATGCCCAGCTTATTCTTTAGGTAAGATAATGTTGAGTTTCTAAAATATTTCCATGATGTTTCTTGTGCCGGGGAAACCTGGGAAGCACGTGGAGTTCGTTGCCTTCCCAGTGGTAGCTTCCATGCCCCCTTCCTTCTCCCACAAGAGCTCTATAAGGCTTCCCTTTGGAACAGCTCCCTGAAGCACTGCTGAGGCATAGAGACGGTGTCAGCAGCAGCTCCATGCTTAAGACTGATTTCAGAATGTGAGGGCAGAGTATCGCATTGCTCATGCGCATCGCATCTCCTTCATCCGTCAGACAGTAGACGTATACACTGCTGCCATTTCTCGGCCAATGCAAATGGAGCATGGGGAGCACACGTGTGAAATGTCTTTTCAACAGGCTGACGCAGTTTCCTTTGCACATGCACAAAGTCCTGAGACTTCGGATTGCATCGTAGCTCTATATTTAACATTTTTGAGGAATTTCCATCGTTTCCCTCATATCTACACTAAATCATATTCCCGCCAAGAGTTTACCAGGGTTTCCTTTTCTCCACATCCTCACCAGCATGTGTTATCTTTAGTTTTTAAAAGTATTCTTCTTTCTGGCGTGAGGTAATAACTCATCGTGGTGTTGATTTGCATTTCCCTGGTGAACGTCGTTTATAATCATGCTGAAATGCTTGGATTTGCCATTCCAGCTATCATGATTTTTTTTTTCTAAGTGAAGTCTGAAAAGTAACCATTTTAAATGGTTCTACACAGACGTCTCCTGGCAGAGAGATGATGACGTAATCTCATCTTAGGCACTCTGTCACTAGAAACCGAGATTATTCTTGAAGGAACATGGAATAAAGCCAGCCATTCTGCCATACCTTACAGGCAACTCCACTTGTCTAGCAGGGCTCTTGTTAGAGGAACTGCTGGATAACACCAGCCACAACTGCACTTTCTATCTCTATCTTTGCATATGGTGAGGAGGTAAAAGACGTGCTGTACCCAGAGGTCTCGTAGCCTGCATTTACACCCCAGCTCTGCACTGAGCTCAGGTTCTAAACCTCAGTTCTCTAACCTTGTGAAGTGAATGTCATTCCTAGAGTCAACAAGGTTTCATTACTAATGCTGATGTATTTCATCATGCTCTGCGCTCCATCTGAAACAAATGCCGAGTGCACTGAATCCACACAGCATGTTCTCGTGTTGAGTCTTCGTTGGCTTCTTTTCTTTTATATGTAAGGAAACTGAGTATTGGGTAGCTACGTAAGTTTCATGAGGTTCCAAACCTAGAAAGAGGTCAGCCTAAGTTGAAAGTAAATTATCCAAATCCAAGCTCATAGCCTGGCTGCCCACCACACTGCCACCTATCAGAATGGAGATGGGTGATAGTAGACAGTCTGAATGGTAATAAATGGAAGCCTTTCTCCAGTGCTCTGTCAATTATACAACATTTCCGCCTTAAGATCACGGCAGCCATGGCAGGAAAATGGGCGTGGAAGAGTATCAGCAGGAGTCACTGGGCTGCTGGGTCTTGCTTATTGTATTCTACACGCAACCAGGTCAAAAGGCTGCTGGTGCCACTAGGATGAAGCTCATGAGATTTTTGATGAAACTGTCACTATTGAATTGAAGAATCGAACACAGGTACAAGGAACAATCACAGGCGTAGACGTCAGCATGAACACACATCTCAAAGCTGTGAAGATGACCCTGAGGAACAGAGAGCAGGTGCAGCTGGAAACATTGAGCATTCGCCGAAATAACATTTGCTATTTTCTTCTGCCAGACAGCTTGCTTCTGCCTCTGGACATGATACTTGTGGATGTGGAAGCTAAGGTGTAATCTGAGGACAGGGAAGCAGTGGAAGGAAGAGGTCGAGGCCGAGGTCGCAGAAGAGGACGTGGCAGAGGACGCGGGGTGTCCCAGGCAGTAACGCCTCCCGAGATGACTGGTGCAGAACTGCCTGGGGATATTTTTGGCACACGTTTTATTTGTCAGTTTTTAATAAACATAATTGTGGGGGGAAGAGCATCAAAAGGACAGAGCAATGTCACACAGGGAGGAATTCTCAAGTGGTGCAGGGTGGTAGAGGCACCTGGTGGACTTGAGTGAGGGGGTTCGCTTCTGCTTGTACCCACCAAGGGTGTCTTGGTCCACTGCTTCTTATTGTTGAAGCTTGTGAATAGCCACATATGGATTTCTTCTCTCCTAAGGCATCTAGTGTACTGGAAAGTGGATCAAGGAATTAGGCAGCCTTTGTTTTATTTTATTTTATTTTATTTTATTTTATTTTATTTTATTTTATTTTATTTTATTTTATTTTATTTTATTTTTGAAGAGTAAGGCAAAACCAAAACCAAGTAGCAGAAACAAAGACAGAAGCAGGGTAACATACAACAATAGATGTTACAGATTTTCAAAACAAGAACAACAAATTAACAGTTGTTCTATTACCTATTCGTATTGTCAAATCTGTTGCTTAGATTAACAGATATAGATGTGCAAGATTGCAAAATAATTGAATATTAACACTTGCTTTTAATGAACTTCAGTTCTGTTTCATTTTTGCTGGAAAGGCTGGATTATAGAATGCTTCAGATATAGGAAACGGCAAAAATAGGCTTCTGAGATAACTTTTCATTTCTTTTGCTCACATTTCCCCAGATTCTTTTGGCAGAGGGAGCTATGAGATTAGGATATATACATGAATCACTTTTAACACATTGATCCAGACTCTAACTCTTTTTTTTAATGTATTTAATATAGAGTCTATACAGTTTGTAGGGTCTCACTATGTAGATCAGACTCATAGTGAGTCTCCTATTTTCAGCCTCCCAAGCACTGAGATTGCAGGCCTACGTTACCACACCCAGTTTCAATCACCACCTCAGTGTACCCCAGGGGCAGGGCCAACATGACATGCCAGGAATCAAGCCCCAAACACTGTGCTGGCTGGCCCTCTAACTCTTTCTTAAAAGAGAAGACTTATTGGTAGAATTGACTCTTTATCCAACACACCCCCAAAGAATAGGCTAGATCTTGCTCCATTACTATATTAGCATGATATTATAATATGTATATGGCTGTACTTATTAACACAAAATAAAATAATACTCTCTCAGGGTGGAGGAGTCTAGGATTAAATAGACTGGCCTGAGAACCTAGCAAAGAATGTAACTTTGGATTTTTTTGTTTTTGTTTTTGTTTTTCTTTTGTTTGTTTTTTTCTTGTCTCAGAACTTTTGTTTGTTTATTTATTTATTTTTATGGCCGGCTCAGCCTGCCCTGAGGGCAGGGCTGGCCCAGCATGTGGTGCCAGGGATCGAACCACGGTTACTGCAGCCGCCTAAGCTTTCCTAAGCAGGCGCTTTAGACCACTGAGCCATCCTGCTGGGCCCCAAAGAATGTAACTTTGTTTGCAGTATGCTTTCCAAACAACTTATATGCCAAAGGCTAAAAACTCAGTCCACTCATCAGTACAAACGCAGTACCATATTCTGACAATAGTCACTCTTCCTTAAGAGAGGGTTAGCTCCAAAGACCTTGCTGTTAACTGAAAACAAGGTGAAACCCAATACTGAACTCTAGAGGCTGCCCAAATGAGTAGGAAGTGACTACATGTCATGGACTCTTCCCTTTTGTCATACTCTCTGTATTTATTATCTTCTTCCAATGTTTGTTTATATTCCTGAAAAATATCAGATTATACAGAAAACAGACATTTTTAAAGAGAAAGATGTTTATGGGTATTGCACAAATTCTTTCTGTTAGAGCTCTGGGAGAATTACTAATTTCCCCAAGGACCTAACTTGCAATACTGTATTTTTGGAGATTCATATCTCACCCTGAGAGAGTATTAGTTTATTTTGTGTTAATAAGTACAGCCATATACATATTATAATATCATGCTAACATAGTAATGGAGCAAGATCTACCCTTTCCTTTGGGGGTGTCTTGGATCAAGAAAGAGTCAGTTCTACCAATAAGTCTTCCCTTTTAAGAAAGAGTTAGAACCAAGACCAAAAATCACATGATTGTCTCAATTAATGCTGAAAAGGCCTTGACAAAGGGCAACACTCATTCATGTTCAAAGTCCTACAGAAAATTGGAATAGAGGGCCTCTACCCCAACCTGATAAAAGCCATCTACAACAATCCAACAGCTAGCATAATTCTAAATGGGGAAAAACTGAAGTCTTTTACTCTCAAATCTGGTACAAGACAAGGATGCCCCTATCGCCACTTTTGTTCAATATAGTTCTGGAGTCACTAGCTACAGCCATTAGACAAGAAAGAGAAATAAAAGAAATAAGAATA
>PVJA010014875.1:0-46560 GCA_004027025.1 Myocastor coypus
GACCAGAAGCTCCTCTCATGTTGCTAAGACGATGCAAAGTTCCCACTCCTACCCACATCCAGGATCCCACAGCAACCCAGAGTACACTAAGAAAATGATGGACAGAGACCAGCACATCTCAGGGATTTCCAGACACAGAAGCAGAAGGCCTCGGGAGACTGCACAGTCAGGAGCAGTGGAAGCCAGAAGGGGAGAATGCTGAACAGGGAAAGCACAGCAGAGATGGAGGATGATGTCTGTGATCAGAACAAATGGGCACACCTCAGTGAGGATAAAGCAAGGGCAGAGGTGGCTCAGAGACCTGCCGTCCTCCTGTTCTCTACCTCCCCATCCCTGTAGCATTGCAGGGTATGCTCTGACTACCCAGAACTGGCACAGTGAAAGGCAGCCCCTGTTTCAAGAAGACATAAGCAGTTGAGATAATTCAAACAAAGACAGCAGAACTGATTAATCAAACACCCATGAATTGTGCTGTAGTGATGAAGGGCAGGGTTGCAGTATGTGTCTGCTCAACCTGAAACACCATGACATACCAAGCGTTGACACTCAGAGGTCAGGGAGTAATCTGGGTCCAGAAGATCTGGAAAGTCTCCAAATGCCCACTATGTGACCTGCACACCTTTCTTGACTGTGTGCAGCTAAATGCTTCATCTGTAAACATGCTGATAATACAAAACTTAGAGAGTGGTACTGTTTGGGGTACTAATGGCTAAATTGCATCTCCGGAAAGCAATGCTGAAGTCTTGACCCTCTGCTAACTCAGAACAGGACCTTTTTTGGAAATAGGATATTAAAATAAAGTAATTAGGTTGTGTCCTAGTATAATAGGACTGTGTCCTTATAAGAAAGGGAAATTTGGACAGAGAGACAGGTACGCAGAGAGAAAAGAAGGTAAGAAGACCGGATGAAATATTTCTGTGACTGAAGTGATATGCTAATAGGCTGAGGGATATGAAGACTTTCAGTCCAGTGCTAGAAGCTGAAAGAGGCAAAGATGGATTGTCTATTAGGTAAGTCAGACAAAGGATGGTCCTGTCAAAACCCTGACTTTGGACTTCTCGCCTTTACAGAGCAGTGAGATAACAAATCATCATTTTTTCCATTTGTTTGCTTTGGTACTGCGGATTGAATTCAGGACCTTGTACTTGCCATGAAAGGGCTTAGGCTACAGAGCTACATCCATGGCCCAATTCCTATTGTTTTAAGCCATCCAATATTTGTCATATTGTTATGACAACCTCAGGAAATAGTGTAAGTGCCTCCCAAGTCTGATAATATGAAAAGGGCCAACCACACGCTAGATTCTACAACACTCCAAATTATAATAAAATATTTATTGTTTTATATAGAAACCTCTTTACGACCCTGGACACAATGTCCTAGGACCTTCAGGTCCCCAGAAAACTTGATTTGCCTCATTTTCACTCTTCTAATAAGTAAAACAATAATAATGAAAAGAAGTCCTCAACGTTTTTACTAGCCTGCAGCCTCATTTTTAAAAAGACTGGCTTAATTTATCTTTAGGCTTTAGGGCTTGTTTTAATTAGCACAGCTGAATATATATTAACTGCAAATGAACTTTCCTACATTACATCTCCCTCCTAAACGTCAGCATAGAGCTTCTTTGATTTCTTCCCTACCAGCACAGAGTTAGTCTGGGCCTAGGTGCATGTACAGATGTCACCATTTACTGGTTACCTTGTTGTTTCCTCCTAGTCAATATTGATGGGGAACACGAGCTTCATTGTTTAGATGGCTAGTATGTTCTGAGATGTTACCGCTGTTCATTGTTTTAAAAATTTTAATAAGAATTAATAAAATGTATGTATGTATCTACATATTAAAAGAAAAAAATGTCAAAAACCAGAAACAGAAGCAGAGGACCTGGGAAAATAATTTGTGTAAGATCATATAACTAATAGATGTAGAAGTAGACTTTGAAAAAAAAGAAGTAGACTTTGAATTCAACTACTCAAATTTAAGCACTAAGCTACGTTAACTACCATTTTCCGCAAAGTGGTTCTTGAAGTGGTTTGAAAGAAAATGATGATAGGTTAGAGGAAATATTGGATGTTTGCTGTATGCCAAGAATATGGTGAAAAATTACCTTAATCCTCATAATAGCCTAGAAGTAAAATTATTCTCATTCCTGTTTTATGGATAGGAAAGTTAAAGTTGGGAGAGGTTAAATAACAAACAAGATCTCTAGGATCCCAGGTCTTAGAGCTGTGATTCAAATTCTATCTTTCTGACTCCAGAATGCATGCTCTCCCCACCATGTTACTCTCAGAAAACAGTCATGCCTTAAATGTCTAGTGGTGTAATACCCCACCGAGACAGGAGCTGCTTACAGAAAAATCTAGTAAATTGTGGTTCCCAAATCTCTTCTATTGTGGAAAACCTATTTTCACTGTTTCCCTTCCTTCCTTCCTTCCTTCCTCCCTCCTTCCCTCCCTCCCTTCCTTCCTTCTTTCTTTCCTTCCTTCTTTCCTTTCTTTCTCCCCTCTCCCCTCTCTCTCTTTCTTTCTTCTCTCTATCACTGATGAAGGACAAGTCTAGACAGAGTTTCTGCAACTGTTTTATGCATTTACAAAGAGAAATCCTGCCTTGTACTGGGATAAATAGGGCTTCAACCACCAGATGCCCTAGAGGCTCAGCTGTGTAAAAGCTTAAGGACACTTGCACCTCACCGGAAGCGATAGTTAGCTTTCATCTAAAAGAAGTGATCAGTAAATAATGAAGCAATGTCAATTCTACATTACTTGTCTTAAAATAAGATATACAGACCTGGAAGAATATAGGAGGGAGAATAACCTAATATAAAGTGACCAGAGAAATTCCCACAGGAGAGGAGCTTTCTAGTGTGGCATCTGACTTCAGCCTGGAGAGAAAAGGATGCTGGGTCGCAGGGTAGGTATGGTCAGGGAATCCCTATGTACATAGGTGGTGTAATCCATACACTATCCTCAACTATCTTAATTTTTGGTCTCTTTTTCACTTGTTTCCCTTTTATCTCCTTCTCTTGTCTGAACCACTGATCTGAGCATTCCTTCCTGCATGGTACATTCAGCATATCAGTGGCCTCCACAAGTACTCTTGCTTAGTCCAAGGTGAGAGACATCACCAGCTTTCCTAGATTACTCACTCGGATGAAAGAGTTACAGCAACACAGCCCATGTCACTGAGGTGCTGTGACTCACCCAACCGACCTGGTCCGTAAAAGGTGGTACAAATCTTCTGGCTGAAATAATGTGAAATAATTTGGAGTCACCCCTGGTAAAGAGCCATACTTCTTGGCATCAATTACAGCCAAAGTATGGCAGCTCCCTCCTTACGTACCAAATTTGCTTTAAATAATGAAACACCAGCAATAATATTCCATCAGTATTCTACTGCTCTGTGGGAAGTGATTTCATATACAGCTTTATTTTCTCAAACATTTTATTCTGACATTTATTTTACAACCAAATACCAAAGACTTATTTCTCTACAAAGCCTGCATTACATTGACATGATTTTTCCTTCAAGAAAATGTACCCATAAACAAATCATTGAATGGAAGAAAGAAAATGCTCCGTGTCCTAGCACAGCTTGGTAAATTACCACAAAACCTTCAGCTAACAATAGTTGCTGGCCTAGAACATCTAACATATGGTAACTCCTGATTCTTAATGAATTACTGTGAAACTAATTGAATTATAGAATGCAGAGTGGCATGAGAGGAAGATAGGCCATGACTCAGGCATGTGGGTTTGAATCTGAACCAGGTCCCTTGGCCTACTGAGAGACCTGGGGTGAACTGTATGACCTTTTCAAATCTCAATTTCTTCCTTTATAAAACTGAGACAAAAATTCCTGAGTCACAGGCAAGGATTAAATGAAATAGTGTCCTTAATGTCTAGCTCAGAATTGGGCATGGCACAAACTCAGAATCAATCATTCTTTCCTTTCTTCAAATTAGCCCACTAACTGAGATGGATAGCATGTTCCAATAAATCATCAGTCAATCAAACTGAGAATCAAGCACTTAGTGCCAAAGGTGTTTGCTTCTTAGCTCTGGTCATACAAAAGAAAAACCTGGAACATTTTTGAACAAAACAAAGCAAGAAAGTAAGCTCCTGGGCCCTGCCTTCAGAAATTCTAATGAAAGCTTCATGATTGAAGTCTGGAAAACAATGTACATTCATTCCAGATTCCTGGGTGATTTGTGATTTTGGTGAGAAGAAGGGTAGAAGGACACTGGCCCCCCAAAAGAAAATTGCATTGTTCTCCTGTGCATTGTATGAAGCCTGTGTATGGTGCTGCCTTCATTTCTGTTGTGTCCATTGGGAGAGAGAAAGCCAGCAGTTAGGACCATCCCGTGGCGGAGTGGGCTAATCAGTCATAAAGAGAAAATCTTAAGAGTGAAGGCTGATTAGATTCCCTGACTGCAAACAGCCTGGAGTGGATGCTCAGTCCAGTGATTTGAAGAGTTATGATGTGAAGAGTGAATGGGTTTGTGAACCATGGCCTAAAGAGATCAAACTCCAGAAATTAGGCATCCAAGTCAGCTACCACCAAAGGCAGCACGAGCTGCCTTTAGCCTTAGCGAGTTCCTAGTCGCTGGAGGAAATGCAAGATGACATTGCATAGCAACACGGTTATGAAAGACACGAGACGGTTGCGCCCTCAGTAAGCATTTGGGCTCATCCTTTATGGCCCTTCTCAATCCTTTGTGGTGCCCAGTGTGATTCATTTTGCAGCATTATCTGGGACAAAGATGGTAGCTGAAGTCAGGAAAGAAAACTCTCAGCCCATCGTTGCCTGTGTCTCAGCATCGTGGGCCTTCTTAGTCCATAGAGGCGAGTGGGTATGCCCTGTAGACGGCTGAAGCTACGTAATGGGCCCAGCAGAGACCCATAATAGGGTGTAGCTCAGGAGACTGTTGAAAGCAGCTAGACTAATACTTCATTTCTTGTTTTCTTCTCCTTTCTCTTTTTAATGTATCTACTACATGGTCTACAGGGTCTCACTGCACAGACTGGACTCATAGGATCCTTCCTGTTTTTCAGCCTCCCAAGTACTGGGATTACAGGCCTGGGCCACCATGCCCAGTCCCAATCATCAGCTCAGGCACTTCCAGGGCAGGGGCACATGGCCGGGTAGGGGATTAAACCTCCAGACCCTGCAGCTACCTAGGCAGGCACTTCAATCTGCTGAGCTATCTGGTTGGTCCCCTTGTTTTCTTTTTAAGGCAATAGTCTGTCTGTCTTGGGGGGCGTGGTTCACACAACAAACAAATCCAATTTGGGAATCTGACTTCTGATCTAAAGGAGGCTATGAGTAGCACTACAGAGTCCTTCAGTGGCTCCTGGGACACCTGCTCAGAACATGTAAATTCCCGTAGGCTTCATAAACTATAATTTGTAGGTTATTCCCTCCTTTTACAAATTACAAAAATAGAGCTCAGAATCTGTGAGTAACTGAATCAGAGTCACACAGCTCATGAGCAGGCTCGGGCCCAGACCCAGGCTCCTTCAGACGGTGTGCCTTTCACTCTAGCCCACACAAACACTCTAATGGGGGACGTGACCCAGTTTGGGGCACTAGTTGGCTTTTGTTATTTTCCTCTAGCCTGGGTAAAAGTTTAGAAGACTTTCACACAAGGTAGGTAATAGACTGAAAACGGAGTTGGTAAGGGTTCATGCATAAATCGGAAAGCAAATAGTGAAACCTTGCGGATCTGGAGATTCCCTCTGCAGGGCTGACTCTCTCCTCGCTTCAGCTCTCTCTCAGCCTCTCACTTCCGTCCTGGCTTGCTCACTCACTGCGCATGAGTACAGCTCCTGCCATGTTGTAGGCAACGTTTTCATCGACAAAAGTTAATACACAGAATTAAGCATAGAATTGTTGCAAGAACTTCTAGATACACAAAATTCTGAGTCAAGACAGAATCTGTAGTTCTGGTTTTATTTATTTGCCTCAGGCGCCAGTAGGACTGAGCATGGAATGTTATTGATCCCATCTTTATTTAAAATTTTGGGGTATCGAGTTTATAATATTGTATTGGATATTGAAGTTTGTTAAGTGGGTAGATTTTAGGTGCCCTTACCTCCTGTGCACACACACACACACACACACACAAGACGCAACTAGGGGAAAAGATGCATGTGTTAGTTTACTTATCCGTAGTAGGTGATATAAGCACAAGGTCCTGAGTTCAGTTTCTTGTTCCAAAAAAAAAAAGTTAAAATAAAATTTTAAGATTTTGTTCTAAACAGATTTTGCCCTGATTTTGATTTTTAAAGATGTTCCAACTTCCCTCAAGAAATGTGAACATTATATACTGCACACATGTCGTAATATTAAAATAATAATAAAAAGAAGAAAAAGTGGACTCACATGAAATGTTATTTATTTCAACTACTGGATCCTTTGGGTGCCTCTTGACGTTTTGTATGTCCAGGGAGTTTCTTACTCACTGAGCCCTGGTTTTGGACATGCTCAGACGTTAATAAGAGGGCACAAAATGTAATAAGACATGTCGCTTCTTTCAAGGAGCGCTCAGTCTAGTGAGAAAGATGGATAATTAACTAATTTAAACATAATTATTTCATAACAGAATTCTGTGCAAAGGGCCGTGCTGGTTTGAGGGAGGGAGGGGTCCATTCTGTTGGGACGTACGGCTACAAGGAGGAAGGGAACCACATTACTGAGCCAGGGAGCACCGGGCTCCTGGCGGAAGGATTCAGGGCAGAATGAGCCACGCAGTCCAGCCAGTCTACGTGTAAAATGAAGGTGCAGGAGATCGAGGCAGGAGCTGAGTTCTGAGAGGCTGGCAGGAGACAGGGCTGCAGAAACAGATGGCTCACTGCACGGGTACCGGCTCTGCATGTCCCCACAAAGCTTTAATCACTATCTCTGCTCCTAGGACCTTGTTTTAGTTCCTAGAGACCCAGCACGCCATGAAGAAAAAGATGGTAGAAGCAGTTAACCAACAGGAGCACAGGGGCAGACTGCAAGGAGACGACAGTGCAAGGAAGATGTAGGCAGTCACTCTGGGCTGCGGAGAGGAGATCAGAGAGGAGGTGGCCTGGAAGGATGGCCCTGAGGAAGTTAGCAAAGACCTAGTGCTTGACGCTCTACCTGCCAGCTCCACTCTGATGGGTGTGTCTTGCTGGCAGCTCCATGACTCAACCACCTCCATGCACTCCTCTTCATGAATGCAGCCCAAGAGTAGCTGAGAGGGAACATCCTCTACAGCCCTGGCTTGGATGGCAGCCAGGGCTCTGTGCTCCTGGCACATAATCCCAGCTGACTCTTCTTGCAACACAAGGTATAAATAACAGTGGCAACGAACCCCTCCCAGGACTGCTGTGGGATTAATAAGCCCTTGAGATCCGGGCATTCCAAACCCTGCAGAAACTAGCACTTCAATTGCTGTTATGAGCAGGCTCCCAGCCATGGCTCCTTCAGCACATGCTGTTAGATAAGCTCTCCCCAACGACTGCTGGGAGCCATCAAGCACCCATGCCTGTCTCCTAACACGCAGGCTGGGAAGGGAGGGGAAAAGCTGCCTGGACAGCGTGGCTAGAGGAAAGGACGGTCAGCTGGCTGACTCTCAGAACAGTGCCAAGATATAGCACAGACTGGGAGCTGACCGGGGTAGATGTGGACTTGGAGTCTCTGCCAATCAGCTCTCTGAATCTGGGTGGACCATGAAAGACCTGTCGACCAGTGTTCCCAGTCTTCATCCAGGCACATGGTGGCCTTGTTCTTACTCATTGCCCCCATGGAGTGGGTGTGCCCGTGTGACTTGATTTGGCTAAGAAATATGAGGGGAAGAGAAGTGGAAGCTGAAACTTTAAAATGTAGTGCAAAAGTAACTATGTTCCTTTTCTCCTACTGTAGCAAAGGAGAAAATACAAGTCAATTTTGATTTATCCTGGGGATCTAAGTGGCTAGGATAAGCAGAAAGCCCTGGTGGTCTGCTTTCAACAGGATGAAAAATAAACTTCTGTTGCTTCAAACTACTGAGGCTTGAGGGTTTTTTTTTTTGTTGTTACTGCAGCCTATGATATGTGATCCTAACCGATTTGGAGCAAGTTAAGTTTTCCAGTCTTTTGAAGACTTGATTTCTCATGACATGAGGGTGATGACTATCCTAGAGAGGCAGCACATGACTTACAGGAGATAACTCACGTGAAATCATGAGCAATTGCTCAGTCCATAATAAGTGCTCACAGTTGCTAGGTTGGGTGGTTCTTCCTACTATTGTCACGTTATTAACATCTCCCTTGTTGGATTCTACCTGATGCTCAGTGTCTGCTGCTCTTGTTCATTCCGACGGGAGGCAGCGTCTTCCCTGTGCAGACTGACCCTACTTTCAGGCTCTGAGACCAGGTCTAACTGAGGAAGGAGTGTTTGGAGCCACTCTAACCCAACAGTTAGCTGGGGAGATAGCTCAGTCGAATAAGTACTTGCCTGGCAAGCACAGGGTTCGGAGTTCAATCCCCAGTACTGCAAAAAAAGACAAGTGTAACCCAGTGGTACCAGCTGTGCTTTCCCACAGAGCTGCCCTACTCTGAGCTTCTGTTCTAGCTCCTGGGCCTCTGCCACCTGCCCTTTTCCCATGTTATACCTCAGAAATGGTAAGTGAGTTCTTATGTTATTTCCAATGCATTCACTAAGAGCTTTCACATGCAGCAGTCATAACTGGGGCATGTTTCCATCCTGAGTTTTGCAGGGCCCTGGTATCTTCTGCCAGAAACCCCTGTTAAAGGCAGGCTTACATCTGCCTTGAGTCCTTACTGCTACGTTGCTGAGGTGTGACTTGACCTCCTCACTGACCCTGGGCACCCTGGGGCTGCTGCTCCATTGCTTGGTGTTCTCTAATAGCTTTCCTTTCTGCAGCTGCTGCTAGGTATTTTACCTATCATCTTTTCCAGAGTATGTAAAAGAACTGTGCCTTATCCATGCATGTAGCTCTAAAACTCAGTCTAAGGGTATTCAGAGGTCATATATTGAATGGTGAATGATTAGGTAGTATCATGGAATCATTGACCCTTAGTGCCAAGAGTGACACCAAAGTTATACAGTCAGAAGCTTTCTTTTTTGTATTGATAAAAACTGAAGTCCAAGGTACATAACCTCCTCACAGACAAGCTAGAGGGATTGACCAGGAGGCTGGCCCATGCCCTATCAAGCCTTCCAGCCCAGTCCAAAGAAGACAAAAAACCTGAAAGAAAAATAAAACAAAGTAAAACCTCTCTGCCTCAGATTCCTGAAGGCCATGGTGATGAAAAATATTGTAATGCTGGTCAAGGCCATGAGTAAACGTAATCTACAGAGAGAAGACACTGCAAGGAGTCACCCCACAAGCAGAAAGAAAAAGAAAATAAGACGGTATGATAAAATGGAAATACTTGCCTTTGTTTATTCTTTTTGTCATCTCATTGAAGTATCGAAGGCAAAGTATGCATTTGGGTAAGCAAGGCATATGCTGCAAAGGCACCCTGCCTGTCTTTCTCCCTCAGAGCACCAACAGCTTCCTATCTCCCTGTGTGCATGTGAGCAAGGGCTCCCTTCATCCGGCTCCATCTCCCCATGTCCGTCCCACACACTCAGGTCTCTGGAAATCTCTCCTTCCAAGCCCTCGTGGAGGGCAACCTCATGGATGGCTCATGACAACTTGTAAGAACAAGCCCACATCACCTCACGTAGTGCCCTCACGCACAGAGAGAGCTATTTTAGATTCCCTAGTCTGTCACATTCACAAACCTCCTCACCTGCAACCTTATTCCGGGTCATCTGGGAGTTGGAGACACAGATGCTTCACTTGTGTGCCTCCCCACATTCCTCAGGGCCCAGGACAGTGCAATGTCCACCAGAAGCTTTGAGATTCAGCTGCGAGAGAAAACCCAGAAGCACGCAGCCTTATCTCCTAGATTTTCTCCAAGGTGGGGGGGAGAACATGACCCAGAAAGTAAGACTTGAGTTATTTGAGCTTGAGTTTTTTACTGGCATCTGTTGGCCCCATGAGCTAAAGAAAAAAGCTAAAACTGGCTCTGGCCTGACCTTCTGCTGGAGCAAAGCAACTTTCCATACCAGCCCACAGAGATGTTCTGACTGCTTGTCTTGGATGCTTTGCCAGTAGCATTTCTCTCCAGAGCCCAGCCCAGCTTTCTTCCTAGAGGCAGCTAATGTTTCCCCCTCATCAGTCTGCAGGAATGGCTGATTGAGGAGTTGATTCAGTTCAAGTTGTACATTATTAATGAGCCCCTTTGGATGGTGCTCCATGTAGATAACCACAGCCCATGATGCAGCCTGGTCACGGGACCCCATTTCTCATTTTTCCTTCTGATGTCCAATGATGTTTTTGCATTCTTCCAATCTCTCCATCAACTATGTAGGAGCACTTTTCTGAGGGCGAGTCATTTAGCCCCTTTACATCATGACTTCACTGTTATTAATCATCCTTTAAAGAACAACATGAGCTTTATAGATGAGACAGCTGTAGTTTATGAGGTAAGTGACTTCCCCAAGGTCACAGCTCAGGGCTAGAGCATGAGAAAGCCCCCTGCCCCCACACATACACCTCTCTTACAATGCTTAGTTGCCTAGATTGGCAATTTCTTAAGTTTCAGACTGGACATGATTCGTAAAGTTCTACCTTTCCGTCCCCTCCTGCTAGCTCCTCATTAACAGCAAAGTCAAGCTTTGCTTTGCTTTGCTTTGCTTTGCTTTGCTTTGCCTTGCCTTGCCTTGCCTTGCCTTGCCTTGCCTTGCCTTGCCTTCCTTTCCTTTCCTTTCCTTTCCTTTCCTTTCCTTTCCTTTCCTTTCCTTTCCTTTCCTTTCCTTTCCTTTCCTTTCCTTTCCTTTCCTTTCCTTCTTCAAAACTTCTGATTGCAGAGCAGAGCTGCTTTTGAGTGGGTATCTAGATATACTGCTGGAAGAAATATCCATGTTACTGTAGCTACAGGGACAATGTGTCATTGTACCCTTCTGACTAGGGGCTCCTCTTTCATGCCATCTGTTGAGATGCTTTTAGGTGAATCAATAGAGGTAGAATTTCTCTATGAGAGGGGATTAAGGATCACAATCTGGCTGGAAGGAAGAGATCTAGTGACCTATCTTAGAAAAACATCCTGTTTTTCCTTAGCATTTTTACTCTTGAAGGTTGGGTGGAGAGTAGTGAGACATAGAATGGCTAAAACCAGTCCTGAGTGTTCCCACTTAGTCTCCACACAGTTCTGTAATCAAGAAGAAAAGGCGAAAGGGTGTAGACTGATGAAACCCATCAAGGATTGTAGTTTGTACATCTACAAACACCAAGAAAATAGAGGCCCCTCTTGCAAGAGGTCTTCTTGATACTGACAAAGTAGCAGTGAAAAAAAATAATTTCTGCAAAAAAACAATAATCTAATAATAAGGAAACTCAGCAACTCTGACCATTCTAGGAGTCACAAGTTTCAGAGACTTTGTGTGATGTATAGGTTCTGAAATCCTGTATCACTGTGTGCTTCCTTTACTGCTTAAACTGAAACTGCTAAAACCATGTTCCAAAACAGCCTGTCGCTCAAACATCTTGTGCATTGCCAACCCAGAGGCTCATCGCCTCTGTGCTCTGCTCCTGTCAGTGCAGAGGAGGTGCATGTGGCTATCTTCTGCATGGCAAGTAGGGCCCAGGATCATTTGTTTTCTCTGAGATAGAGAAACATTCCCCTCCACAGCACCAAGTGTCCTCCCTAACGAATGAGTCTTGGGTAGAATATTTCACATTGATGACTCCAGAACTCAAGGCTGGCAGCAGTGCTGAATTTCTTATATTAGACTTTATTTCTGTAGTGATTATTCATTCAGAAAACCACATGGTAAATATTAGGAGGGCTGCCTCCTCAGTGAAAGAGGCCTCTCTCCAAACTCTGTGCATCTCTGCTGCCTTAGAATTTCTTAGGAGATTCTAACTTCCTGCTGTGAATTTTGTTACCTTTGCAGGCTTTCTCAAGCACTGTAGCATACTTTCTGTGGAAACAGAGAAGAGTCAAGAGTATCAGTTAGGTAATGTGAAATTTTGGAGTCTTGCTGGTGGGAACCTTACATGGGACCTGTAGGAATTCTACCTCTTTGATCACTTTTGTTTTCATTCCTCGAGATTTATGCTACCAAAAGGTCTCCTAGATGCTTTCAATACTCTCTGCCTCTAGATTTTGTCGCTTTGTTTCAGCACCAGGAATCGAACTAAGGACCTTGCACTTGCCAGACAGGCACTTGTGCCCCTGAGCTATCTCCCCAGCCCCTAGATCTTGCCTTATCTTTCCTCCAGAATGCTTTTTCCCTCCCCTTCTTCATTGTACTCATTACCTGTTATTCAGCCTTTCCCTTATCACCATAGTTTTAATTTTTTTGGATATTTCATTTGTTTATTTTAAAGCAATTCTTCGCATCTCTTATTTTTGTATGTAATGGTACGTGGTTTTGTATTGTTATCTGTTTCACATTTCTGATATTAGTTTTCCAAGTAAGATTTAAAACTTTCATGATGGGAATCACAACTGACAATATATTTAGGTGATTGCCGATATCAGTAGGGAATGTGTCATTGGGGAAGCATATGAAGGCACAGACTCATAAAAATTAAAGTTGGAAGGAACTTAGAAGTTGTCTGGGCCAAGTCATTCATTTTATAAATGATGTGCAAAGGAAAATCCAAGAGGAGTCTTTGATATTCCAAAGCACATGTCTAAACTGAAATTTAGCCTAAGCCCCAGGTCAGAGCTTTGTGTTTCCCTTATTGTCCCCTCTACCCCTATTAAAGATTTCATTCTAGAAACAGAACACGGACCTTTTACAAGCTGTGGAAGATAAGTTAGAGTAACTGTATCAATTCACTTGACTTTGCAAACATTCGCATCCCCCAGCTTCCAGAAGTGGTTTCCAATGGTCAGCCCCATTTTTCTTTGTTTGCAGTCCACAGCAGTCTTCCTCATCCACGGTTTCACTTGCTTAGGTTTCATCTACGTGAAGTCAACCTAAACCCAACAACATTAAATGAAAAATCTCCAAAACGAACAGATGCTATTCTGAGTAGCACAGTAAAATCCCGAGCCCTCCCAGGATGGTCTATGTGAGCCACGGGCTACCTCTTCATCTGGGGTATGCCTGCTGTACAAGTGTATGTTGTCATTCCTTAAGCCCTTAGTCATCTGCTATTATTGTCATGGGACCACAGCGCTGATGTTCAAATAACACTCCTCTTACTTAATCATAGATATAAAGCACAAGAGAAATGAAAACAGGACTTTGGAAAGTCAAAGAGAAGTTATGAAGTGTTCTTTTGAATCAAAAGGCTAAAGTTCTCCACTTAGTAAAGAAAGAAAAACTTGCATGCCTAGGTTACTAAACTTGATGTTAGGCATCAAACTGTATGTATATAAGGCACCTGTACTTTCAGTCCTGTCCATATCTCAGATATTCCCTGAGGGTCTTGGAAGATATCTTCAGCGGATATATATCCTGGAAGATATCTTCAGCTGATAAGGGGCCCTAGTGGGCCCACAAAATTATTGCACACGGAAATGAATTAGACAATGCAGATGATATGTAAAAGAGAAAAGGCAGTGGGCTTGATTCCCAGACCATGGTCTGGCTAGTTAAAAAATGAGAACCAATAATAATGATGGATAGAGTTTACTGAGAGCTCGTCTGCTGCCAGAATTCTAGCATTCCGTATCTATTCTCTCATTTATTACCCATGACACCCTTATGAAGTGGGTGTTCTTATTATTCTAATTTTATAAATGAGGAGGCTGAGGCCCAGAGAAATTAAGCAACTCATGGTGGAGGGAGGAGAATGCAATAGTAGAGGAGGAGCTGTCAGAATTATGTTGTTTTTCTATTATTCTAGGACTCCATTGATCTTGTAACCCCCCCTTTTCCCTCCACTCTTGTTTTACTGGCAAATTCATATTAGTTTGGAACCCAAGTTTAAAGCAATGTGCTATGGGTCAGATATTTAGGGTGGGTACACAATGCATCAAAAAAGTGATCAATGACGTCTGTAATGGGAAGGTGAGTATCTAGCATTACTGATTTGGGACTTCCTCTGAAAAGCTGGAAGAGGCCTTGTGCCTCTTTCCAAGTAGCAAGAACCAAGGGGACTTAAGGGACAGCAGGTCCCCCCCAGAAGGTTCTCCAGTCCCCCTTTGACCCTCTTGAGACAGGAGATTAGGGTGTGGTCAGTTGCCTGGGCAAGTGAGCATGACCTGTCAGTTGTGGAGATGCAGGGGACACGTGCCCGAACTCTGGGCCTGGGACCTATCAGCAAGTGCTGTCTTTAATTTTCCTCATGAGGACTCAAGCAAGACTTTGGATTTAATGCTTAACCTTAACATCAGGAGTAAGAGATGGAAACAAAAAAAAAAACAAGTCACCATGAAGCTGTTGGACATAGTCACCACTCTGTCCTCTCCTTCACAGTGGTCTACTCTCACCCTGCAGAATGTACCTCTTTTACTTTGGCTTGTACTTGCCCTGCAGAGTGTGTTCCTTTGACTATCTTCAATAAATTTAAAACCTTACTAACTTTTGAGCTGATCTTGACCAATTCTTTATTCAGACAGAAAGAACCTAGAAAATACTTCTACAAGGAGACTCCAACACCCGAGAAACCTGGCAGCTGCACCAGCACTTAGCAACATGGAAGCCACACTCAGCTGCTGTAATGTCTGGCTGACTACTTGGACCTCAGAATCTTTTGTCCGTGACACTTGCTAAATAGGGGTTTCTTTTGTTCCTTGGGGATTATATTATATATTCTTTGAGAATCTTCTGAAAATCAATGATCTTTCTAAATTGGAAGGATGCATTCTTGTCAAAATAACAAACCTCATTTTTCAGAGCAGGAAAAATCGTTGAAATAATTGCGCTAAACAGAAACACTTTTCGTGATATGGAAAAATCAGCCTCTGTTCTGCAACTGTTGAATAGGGCCTTCAAACATCAGAACCTTGCCAAACCAATTTTCCCCTTTCAGATTCAACACTGCTCCATTTATCTCAGTGGGGACTAAAGACCAGCTAAATTTAAAGTCACAAAGCTCAGCCTTTTTGAATGATTTTGGTCAAAACAGCTCCTTTGTAAGCAGCCAAAGTGTGCTTACTTTTACATTCTTTCTTCTCAAAAGAGACTAAAGAGAGATTTCTAAAAATTTCCCAAAACATTTCACCTCTGAGCCGATTATAAAGGTGGAGAATTTCATTTGGAAAAAGGGGCACATATTTCAGAGCGTTATCAGCTCTTGTAAATAGGAGATTATAATGGAATCAAGGTTCCTCCCCTCTTGCCTTTAACTAGAGTGAATGCTCCTGTGAGCACTATAATAATGATGTTTTGCATTTATATAGCACCATTCATTCTTCTGAGAAGCTCAAGACGATTTACAAACATTATCTCATTAAATCCTCTCAAACATCCCTATGAGACAAGTAACCACAAGAGAGATTATCCCTGAGGTACAAGGTTCCCTCAAGCAGGGCTGGCTAAGTTGAGCTCCCCGTAATGCAAGTCTATGTCCAATAGGGCTGAAAACAGAGCTCCTGTCTGTAAAATGTTGGGTGGAGCGCAGTGTGAGGAGCAGTGCTTCCACCCAGAAGTTAGAAGTGACTTCGTTTCCTACGTGTCCTCCCACGGCTTCCAGAGACATGCGCAATGGGAGCCATGCCCGCTCCTCCCATCTGGAGACATGTCTTGGTTACCGCTAACAGAGAGAACATTCAGGGACGACTGCTGAGGGCATGAATACTACTTTAGTTCCAAGATGTGCAGCTGCACTTGCGGGTGCTAAAAGTTCAAGTTGTACCTGGTGGTGCTAAATTTTCAGAGGTTTTCCTTTAAAGACCCTGAGGCCCATTTTCAAGTGGCTGTACCTGGCGATGATTTTGTATGGGGAAAGAGACCCATTTCTTTGGAATACTAAGACAACACACTTGTTGAGAGATCTACTGGAAGAGGGAGTATGGAGCCAGGGCAGGGTGCTTAACTGGACCAGTTACATCACTTAGCATTGACAACTCTGACCCTCACATCAGTAAGGTGAGCTGGGCCCCAAAGGTGACATCAGTGAAAGAATGAATTTTAATATAAATGGGAACTCCCCACTCTTGTGGAATAATTATCCCTTTGGGGTCATTTCCACTGTATGTGTCCTCACTACAGGACAGAAAAGGGTTGGTAAAATTGAGCAAATTTCTGAGCCAGTTAGGACCTTTAAATCTAGCAAGGCATTCTCCATGAACCAGATAATATTTGGTTACCTCCACCATCAATAAAAACTTGCAGGCTTCCCATGCAAAACACAGTATCCAGTTCTGAAGAGGCTGTGAACGCTATGAGGGCACTGCCCTTGCGTTAGCGGACAGCGCATGCACTTAGGAGCAAGGCTGTTTCTAGAGATCAAATGTGTGGCAGCTGTCAGAAATAACAATCCCCTGCAAACACAAAGATGTTTTCTTTGAGGAGATTTAATTGTAGGCCTCCTCGTGTCCAGTTCCTTACTTCAGTTTATGGTTTATAAAGCGTCTATCAAAACTAAAGACCAGTTAGGTTAAGTGTCTTGTTCAAGATCACAACATTAGTTACCTCATTAAAAAAAAAAAAAAAAAAAAAAAAAAAAAAAAAAAAAAAAAAAAAAAAAAAAAAAAAAAAAAAAAAAAAAAAATTCAAGGTTGCACTTTTCGTGGTACATAAATAATGTATTAAGCACTGTATGAATTTATGCTTATCCAATATAAGTATGATCTTAGCAAGCATGTTTGCTTTTTCAAGGGCTTGGAAATGAGCACAGAGCATACGTTTATGGAACATACAGATGCTACAGAAATAGGAGGCATCGATGAAGCTAAGTGTGGTGACAATAAAAATCCAAACCCACAAAGATTATGAGAATGTAAAACTATGTGCTCAAATGAATACAAATACTTATTTGGAGAAGTGTGGACTTTCTAATTAGTTTTTATTTTATTTTATTTATTTATTTATTTTTTTTTTTGTCTTTTTGAAACAGGGTCTCGCTATGCAGTTCAGGCTGGCCTTGAGCTCATTTTTTTGTAGCTCAGGCTGGTCTTGAACTTGTACCGATCCTCCTGCCTCAGCCTCCCGAGTGCTGGGATTTCTAATTAGTTTTTAGAAAGACAAGATATATGAGTCCCATGTCACATTGGCCCAGAGATTATAGTAATGTGTGTTTGTGTGTGTGTGTGTGTGTGTGTATGTGTGTGTGTGTGTGTGTATGTGTGTGTGTGTGTTTCATCCTAAAGGAGACTCTCAAAATCCCAGGACTGGATGCATCTCCATTCATTTCGGGGTCCAGCTGCTTAACACTTCATGGGTAACTCTGACAGTCTGACAAATCTCAAAGTCCTCCAGTCTTCACACTTTCTGGCATGCTCTAGTGTGTCGCTGTAAGCACCATGAGGACAGCTATCCAGTAGCGGACACATACTGGGTCTTCGTGGTTGGGCTTAGGGGAGCTGTGCCCTTAAATCTAAGACACTTTTAGGTGGTCTCAGCCATGGAGGAGCCACAGGGGTCCCATGCTCAGCCATGGAGAGGCATGATGGAATAGTGGTTCCAGGTGCCAACCCCCATTATTGTCTCACACGGGCTGGCTAGCAACAGCAGGGAGAGATGGAGGATGCCCGTCAAAGTGGCCGTGGGTGGGAATTCCCAACCGTGCAGGAGAAGGGAGGAAGGAAAGTCCCAGGGAGGGAGCACAGAGAAGAATCCGCATCAACCCGGGCAAGTGGAATCCCATCAGCCAATTCCCCTCCTCCTGGTTGTGTTCAGCTCTGCCCTATATCTAGTACAGCAGCCGAGAGTGTCCTGCGTGCACTGTGGCCCATGTCCTGCTTTACTTTCACCTTAGGTATGTAGAGGGCTCTTTGGATCTGCTCACCTTGTCATGGTGATGGCAGCAGGCCCAGAAGAGTCTCACTGGGAAGGAGGAATACTTGAGGTCTTGAGGATCATGACCACAGGCCACCAAGCAGGCTGGGCTCCCAGATGAATGGGGTCTCCGCCAGCGTGGTTGGCTGTGCCAGGATTTTCCCTTAGTGCTTATGAAGCTGGGCCACCAGGGGGCGGGTGGGAGCAGGGACATGACGGCAAGCACTGACCCAAGGTAGAGCTCAAGTTGGGCTCCTGGTGGCTCATCCAGGGGCCTCAGCAGACAAAAGCCTGCTGGAGCAGTTAGGATCTGCAGGCAGCCTGGGCTTCCTGAAACTCCCCGCCAGCAGGCTCCCTGCCACCACGTACTGTTCTCCAACTATGTTTCTTTCTTACTTGAATCCAGAAAGTTCCACTGCCCAGTTAGGTAGCAAGGAGGAATCAGACTCATGGTGAGAGACACTACAACCCAAGCAGCAGGTAACCCCGTAGGCTGGAGAGGCCAACAGAAAGCTATTGTCCAGGAAGGAGGGGGGCGTGGCATGATGCATGAAAATCCCCTTATAGACCACTGTCATCTACCCACCTATTCTGGCAGTCTCTGTGTTACCAGCTTTTTTACATAGGTTCAGAGTAGCTAGTTTGCCCAGACTCAGAAATGGACTTTGTGTTTAGAATTTCAGCTTTAGCACTGAGTAGCTGTGACCTTGAACAGGTTTTCTAGCCCTTCTGGGTTTTGGACAAGTCTCGAATCTGTACAATAGTGATAATGACCCTACCTCAAAGGGAGATTATGACAAGTAACATAGCTTCATATGTGAGGGATTATCTGCAGAGTTGAAGCACTACATAGATATTAGTTATTGCTATAGTATCATTATTACCCTTCTGAATTTGACTAGTGAGGTCTCATAAGGTAAAAGGATTGGAAACTCATTGCAGCTCGGGGAACAGCGTGCAGGTGCAGTCTAGAACACCAGTATGCCAAGCCTGACTACCAGTATCGACTTTCACACACAGGTGATTAGCAGAAAGCAAGACTTCTGTTTATGCGTTATGTGAGCTAAGTCACTCAATCCTGGCTGTACTGAATCAAAAGACCCCACCGTTCCAGTACACACAGGGTCTGTTCAAAAAATCAGGGCTGCCGCATGCAGGTAAAGCGATTATGCCTTTCACAAAGGTGCCTGTGGGGTGATGAATAAGGAGAAATAAATAAAGATATTCTACAAGCCATACTCCCTGGCATGGGATCAAAAGGTTGAAAGGAAAGAAGGAGGGAGGGAGAGAGGAAGGGAGGGAGGGAAGGAAGGAGAAAAGAAGAGGCATAGGAAGGACAAAAGGAAAGGAAAGGGAGGGGAGGGGAGGGGAGAGAAAGCAAGGAAAGGAGAAGAAAGGGGAGGGGAGAAAGAGGAAGGAGGCAGAAGGGTAGGAATTGGGAGATGTACAACGCCTCTATTCCTTGCCTCCACTTTGTGTTCAGCTACCCTGATACTCTAGTCGTCAGCTATATTTCTCCGAAGAGTCTGTCTAAAACCTCCACATGCTGAATTTGCTGCACAGAGAGTGGGATGAGGCAGTGGCCGGACCTTCCCCTGAGGTACAGCTGTGATGGAGAGCAACCCCAGAAAGAGCTTAAGGCCCTGCCTCTGCATCTGTGAGACGGCCCTGCCTGGCCACTGCCCTGCCCATCCAGAAGTCAGTCGTTCTGATTAAGTACGTTGGTGCATCTCTGAAGGTCTCAAGGCAGGATCCTCGTGGCTGCGGGCTACAGGACCCAAGAGAAAGATAAACACACCAAAGGGAAAAGCCTTGGGTTCTACCTCGGCATCTGTGATGTTAAAAGCTACATGACATTGTAAATATCCAACGGTACAAGCTTGAGTTTTTTCTTCTCAAAATGAGGATGGGAACATTTATAGGATATTTGTGGGGACACGATGCTACCAGGCATGTGAGAATCATGAAACAGTACGTGCAGTCCAATAAAGGTCACGGAGTGTCTGCCTATGTGCCAGGCACCACGCTAAGGGATACGTGGAGAGAAACTGTTCCTGCTCTTGACTCGCTTATGATCTGTAAAACACGGAGGTTGCGTTACGTTATCTCTGTAATCCCTCTCAGCTCAGGGAATCTCCTCTATTTGCTTCGTATCTACAGGAATCATCATAGAATTTTAGAGCCAGGAAGGACTGTGCAGAGGAAAGAACACACATACATGTGCAAAGCACTTATGGACAGGGTAAAGGACGCTGGGCAGAAACATGTACCTCACAGAGAAGGTGTCTTGATTTTGTTTTATTTTATTTTATTTTATTTTATTTTATTTTATTTTATTTTATTTTATTTTATTTCATTTCATTTCATTTTTGCAGGACTGGGGTTTGAACTTATGACCTTGCACTTGCCAAGCAGGCACTTGTGCCACAGAGCTATCTCCCCAGCCCCGAAATGGTATCCTTAGAAGGAATACTTGGCCCTGCTGCTGGCCTTCCTGGAACCATCTGCACGGAGCAAGGAGGTCAGAGGACCCTCAGGGGTGACAGCCTGTGACAGCAGGAGAACGTCCACCAGACTGCCCTCCAACTGGGTTTGGAAAGTTTATGGGTCTGCTTTACATGAATAAGATAAGCATTTGCTCTCCGGGCTTTGCCAAGAGAATATATCCTCAAACTACCTGCTGTCGTGCTCTAATTAAAGGCTCAGAGGCAAGAAATAGTGTTCCAGTAATTGTCAGAAGAACATGCAGTCTACTCATTCCTCTCTATGTCCTCGGTCTTATTTAAACATAGATTTCTGGCCCCACCTCCAGAGTTTCTGATACAGCAGACCTAGCTGGAGCTCAAATTTTTGCACTCGAGGAGATAAGCATATTATCAGTTCAGCTTGGTGCTTAAGACCAACAAGTCAGACCTGACACAGAGATATACACACCTCCAACGCATTGTTCTAGGGTCCCAATATGGAGACTTGCCGACTGACACCAGGTGCTCCTAACCTTACAAAGCTTCTGGCATCTGACTCCAGTGAAGTTGTTGAGGATGTTAAGCCCTCCATGTCCTCATGTCCTTTGGCTAGAATATCCGTAGGGATATCTGTCCTGTCTCAGCTACAGAAGAAATAGCTCAAGTTTTATTAGTTCCAGAATAATTAGAACCCTTGCTCCTTTTAGGCTATAAAACTTTGCTTGGCCACAAGAAAGCTCTCAAACCCACAACTAGCCTCTGCTTCACACACAGCAGACATCTTATGGTACATATTGGGGGACAAGGATGTGAGGGTGATCTGGCTGACACATCTGTCACCCCGTTGATTGCCGAGGCTGATTGGGCTAATTTGGCTGGCCAAGTGGGTGTCCCCTTTCTCCTTCAATGATCCATGTGCATCCCTCTTGAAGCTGCATGCTTGGTCAAAGAGGAAGACCACCCCTGACAGGAGGATGGTTCCTCGGTCAAGGGTATCTGAGTAGCTGCGTTTCCCTGCTCGAACTTCCCAATGAGCTTCCAAGGTTCATATTGCGGAGCGCTAATTTTTCCCACCATAAATTTTTTTTCAACACTTTTATTTTTCTTCTGTAAACTTTCTCAAATACTGCTTGAAGTAAGGGAGAAATAAATAAATGCATAAATATGAAATAAATTATGGTGAAAATGATGTCCACTGGTTCCGAGGAGACAAGAAATAACCCAGAGATAGGAGTCAGTGTCAGTAAACATGTATTTTTGTCTATTTTAGTGCAGAAGGTAACAAAAGTGATTTACCCAAGACCTACCAGCTATGCACGGTAGGCCTGGCGCTGAAGTATAAATCTTCTGGCTTCAGCGACAGGGACCTTTTTTCTAGTCTTCCCTGCTTCCCATACATAAAGCAATGAGATAACTGGGCTCCGGCATTGGTGTTAGGTGTCAGGTTATCCAACCTGAGAAATCAATAAAATGAGTTTGCTTCAAGTCCAATCACTCGGCTCTCAGGGGAAAGAGGAAGGGGTCAGCACGAATGTGTAAAAAATTTGAAAAGATGGTCTGAGTCTTTAATAAAGGTTTTTTCTTTCCACCCCACTGGGAGGGGGCTGGCAATATTTCCACCCTCTCATCAGTCATAGTGGCAATAATTACATGGACACCAGCAGGGACAAGGCGTGATGCTTCTACAGAATGTTAAAAGGTGTGGCTTTGGTGCACTCAGCCTGAAATCACCAGATATGATGAGTGCCTGTAATAGCAAAGCAATGGCCATTGTTTCCCTCCTGTCCCCTCCTCATCCCAGGGCTTAACTCAAGGGGTGCTGGCTGCTTAGCAATCTGTGAGGATCACTTTGGGCTTCTGCAAGTTGTAAGGTGTAGGGAGTCCTCTCACCAGCCCAGCCCCTCTGCACCCCTTCCAGAGGGCTGGAGGAGGTAGGGCATCCTTCCTGGCTTCCAGCTGAACCCTGAGTCCTGAGCTCTGCACGTCAGGCTGAACTTGTCTACTCTTCCCCATGTGGCTGAGTGGAAGCTCCTTCCAGGGCTTCTAGCTCCAGTAGTTTGGAGGTGGAGTGGAGAGGGGGCCATATTCTCTCTTTTTTAATTTTTATTTTATTTTTTCATATTCTCTGATTGTCATGATTTTATCCTAGAGGTTCAGAAGCTGTCAACCCTTCCTATGTGATTTTGAGAGCGGTGCACCCAAGTGATTATCTCATTTCCACAAGAGACTGCATCAGACCCGGGTCAGCACTGTCCCTTGTGATCAAGAAGCCTGACTAGAGAGTGCAAAGGTGGGGGCATAAGGACAGTGGCCACTGTCCCCCTTTCCTGCTGCCTTCTCCTAATGAACTCACCAAGTAGTACCTAGAGGGAGAGATGGACGGAGGCAGTGCCACCCTCTAACCAGCTCCTTAATCGTGTTCCATCCCTTCTGCCTGGCCGAGATGGATGGCTCTTCACAGGCCAGCACTCACGTGTGGTCCTAGTAATAAGCCTCATTCAGCACTTCCTGGCTCTCTCAGTAACTTTCTCCTTACCTAACCAGCCCTGCCAAGCAACAGTTACATTAAAGGTCTCAAAAGGCAGGAGGTTCCCAAGGTCTCTGGGCTGGAGTAATGAGTCTTGCTTCAGGCTCCTTTTTTAGAGTTGAGAAGACTCAAGCTGGGGGAAGGTCACCCAGGGTCATCATGGCAAGACTGGGTGGTAGTGAAGGAAAACACACTTCCTAGCTGATGCTATCTGGCTGCCCTGCAAGAAGGGAAGGGAATTCGAGACAGACAGGCTGACTCCACTGTGCTCTAGTTTTTCCAGAATTACATCTGTGCCCTCCTCTCTCTTTGTCAAAACCCCATTTGTCCTTCCAGAATCAGGCCGCTTTGTGTATCATTGATGGATTGAATCTGTTACGGGGAGGGCTTTCAAAGGCAGCTCCTGTGCATCCCCTATTTACAGGCCCTAGCCCCTGGGCCCCTGGTGCCCTCATTCTGTCACCCTCTGCTGGAGTGACAAGCCGGGGATTCATGGCTGCCTGTGACCCGAGTCATACCTATAGGTTTCTAGGGAGCAGTGGCCAAAGAAGCACAAAATATGGCTTGTTCCCCCAAGGAGTTGACATCCTAGAGGAGAAGAGAAAGCATACCCAAATAGAACACCCTGGGAGAACCTCTGACAGGGGATAATTAATGGATTGGCTTGGATTTCCTTTTCACCTCTCTCCAGGGCATCAAGGGAGGAAGTATGGGCAAAGGGTGGGGTGAGGAGATGGTAGGCATCACAGGGAAAGCGGGAATGCCTTTGCACATCGGTTGGCCAGACCTCCTAGCGAAAAGATGATCCACAATGAAATAGTCAATCCCATAAAATCCATAGACTTTGGAGTCAGATAGATCTTGGTTTAAACTTCTGTCCTCGTATTTATTTACTGTCTGGCCCGAAGAAAATTATTTGACCTTTCTGAATTTCAATTTTCTTATCTGCACAATGGCTGTGATAATATCTACCTCACACTGAGAAACGGCATGAAGCAAGGAGGTCAAGCGTCTAGCCCTATGCCTGGGTCAGTGTTGGTACTTTAAAGCTGCCACTTCATTCATGCCTTTACTGCATCCTCTAACAAGCATATAACAAACACAGTGTATAGTACCCATTGTACTAGGCCTGGTGAACATCAAGCACGAATTAAAAAGACAGGACCTTCATCCTCACAGGCCTCGAATTATGGCCAGGGAGACAGATAAGCAAATGGACAATTATAATTCAGCCTGTTACAGTCAAGGATGCAGGAGGCACAGTCTGCTCCATGGGAGACAGAGAAGGCCTCTGTTTCACTCATAAAATGTCTTTCAGCATCCTCTCAGTTTCTTGGATTTTACTTTTTTCTCCTTCTTTTTCAAGATTATTGGGCCCATTGATTTCCTCCCACTTTGGCTGATAAATCTTTACTGCTCTGAGGAATTCCTGGCCACATAATCTGCCCAACAGCCACCACGACAGCTTTCTCATTCTTCAGCAATGCTTTCCTCCCTGCCTGGGCACCCCAACAATTCTTCCAGAGCAAGCTTAACCCTTGCCGACTCTGCTTACGACCTGATCATCTATCTGAGAGGCTAACAGGAGGGATTTGGAATGGGGAGAGTCCAGAAAAGGCTTTAGATTGGAAATTCCTGCTGCTGAGCAGAGAAGAGAAGAAGACGAGGCCCTGGGCACTCTCGCTTTATCCTCTCTTTCATTCTTAAACAGACAATAATTTATTTGATGTGGGTTGAGATTTATTTCATGACTTACAGGCCTGGAAATTTGGGGGCAATAAAAATTTGTCAGACTATTCAGACCTGTCATCTTCTGAGTGCCTTCTGCGGGGACCAAGGTTTTCTTAACTGCCCAGATAAGTCTTCCAGATGACTGCCCGGCCCTCTGTCAAGGGAGGGAGCCTGTTGGTGACTGCGCAGGGCTTGGCGGGCTGTTGAGACCTGCACGGAAGGATTCTAAACTCCAAGAAGCCACACTCAAGACAGGGAACAATGTGAGTGAAAGGAAAGGTAGTACCTCCTGTGCTGGAACAGGGTCCACCGAGCCCAGAGGGCCACTGTCATCGCAGATGAGGCGGTGAGGAGGAGCTATGCGAGATCTCAACCTATGTGTAGATGCTTAATACTTTAATTCTGCCACCGCTGAACTTACATATGGTGTTAGTAAATATTTTAACCTCTATGCCTTTATCTTCTCATCTGTGCACTGGGTTTGGGGAACATAGTGTCCCTGGGAATAGCTTTAGCCCAGCAGGGTTGCTGAGCTAGGTGGTGACATGGTGCAGGCTCTGCTCTGCTGTTGTCTGTGAAGCCTCCTCCAGAACCCCACCTTCCCAACCCAAGGACCTGGGCATCTCTGTGCCCAGTTCCCTCCTGCATATGACCTTCAGAAAGCCCCCGCCACCCTGTCTCCCTCTGACCTACACTGGGTGGTCATCCTTAGTCTGAACCAAGGCCCCAGCAGGATTGTATCTGAGATGGCCTGAGCTAGACCAGGCTGAGACCAGGACTTCCTGGCATGTCAGCTTCGGCTTTTTTTTTTTTTTTTTTTTTTCTCTTCCTTGTTCTGTTTTCCCCTCCCTGATCTGTGTCTTCTGAGCCACTTTGATCAATATGCTTCTTAGGGAGACACCTGGCCTCTGGAGAACCTTTCAGGTAGAGAATGTTAGTAGAGTTTGTTCTGTCAAACATTCACCCGGCCCTTACCTTCCTGTTTTTCTTCTGTGTCTCTGCTATTTATGAATTTCTGACCTGTATGTTTCCTTAGCCATTGGTGGAGAATTGTTGAGACTGAGTAGTCTTGAAATTACAGATCGGATGCCAACCTTGAAAGCAGCTCACGTGTAAAAGGTATTTCATGTAAGACTGAGGCTATCCCCTTTACTTTCTTGAGGTACAAAGAAAAATCCCTGATGCCAAAACTTAAGCATTTATGCAACTCTAGAATTAACATCCGAACTTATGACTACACCAAGCATGGAAGGCTAAGGAGATGGGCGCCTCTTGGGAACAGGCAAAGACTAGAAAAGTTACCCTCGGTCCTGAGCAACTTCGAACACAATCACCTTCTGAGGGAGCCCCCCTTTCCCACACTACGCTGCCCCTTGTTCGTGAATACATGCTATCATACAGGCAAGATGAGAGGCTCAAGACTCCTCATCTAAAGAATCCCTTCTGCACCGAGTTCGATGTCTTACAGTTCAGTAAATACTGTGTCTGAAATAATAAAATAGTGTAATGAATCTTGTCCTCTGAATGACTACTAAGGAGACAACAGTATGTAATCTATTAATTATTGTAACTGTCATACTAACCTATCTTGAAACTGTTTCCTTGCCATTTTATCTTTTTCCCCATTAAAATGAAAAAAAAAAAAAAGGTAAATAGGACCAGAAAACAATTTAGGTTTATTGAAAGCCAGCACTAATGATCAATTATTTATCCAATTTTGCCTATTAATCTGAATAACAGATTTGATGATAAAAAATGTGTAATATAACACCCATGGTTAATTTCTACTCTTGATTTGAAAATCTATACCATAGGTATTGTTGTATGTCACTATATGTCTTTGTTTTTGCTATATGTTTATGCTTGTGTTTTCGTTTATACTCTCTAAAATAAAATAAGATAAAATTCAAAAAAATAGTAATGTGGTGAGCATATAATAGAGAGAAGCACCATCACTGAGGCCCTGTACCTTATTTTCTGGGTAGGCTGAGTTAAGTTTATTTAGCCCCTTAGCATCTCATCTCCCTTGTCTATAAAACCGAGATGCTGTCAGCCACCTCAGAAAGTTTTCCTGTAGTTAATAAGGAAATGCACACCACAAAATCATGGGTGCTGTAATCACAGCACAGATGCTTAGCTGATAAACCGGTAGCTACTAAGCTTGGTCACTTCTGTGGTCAGAAAAAGGACAACAGAGGCTCTAGGACCTGAAGCCACTATGCATTGCTATGAATCACCAGATAACTTTGGTGCCCCTGCAAGTTTTTCTTAGGTTTTAGCCAAGCCTGGGAGTAACGGATTTCCTACATTTCAGCTCATCTTAGGTTTTAGAGGCTTTATCACTCCAATTTTTAGGAAATCTTCTAAAGTCTTACTACACTCTAACAAACAAGTGAATCTAATCAGTAAACTTTCTGGTGATGCACATTCCTTTGGAATCTAATACATGATAAGGGTGGCACTACAAATCAGTGGGGGAAGGACAGATTGCTTAGATGATGTTGAGAAAACTAGCAGATTTCATATACTTATCTGACTTCTACATTTGCTGAAGCTAGCAAATATATAGTTCTGGATAAAACCAGAATTACATTCCTTTACATGAATGTTATGAGCAAAGACAGGATTACGGGCAGATTAAAGAAGAAAATGCAATGGTTGGTAGAAGATTAATAGAAGAAAATATAATAAAATAATTCTTTAACCTTGGGATAGAGAAGATCTTGTAAAACAGAAATCAAAAGCCTAAAACATAAGGTAACAAACCTGAATTTGGTTAATTGAAAATTACGGATTTATGGAATGTGTGGACACTGACAGATTGTATGTGGGGGAAAATCTAGTTACTGATGAGGTGTTGATACATAGAATGAATAAAGACACTTCTGCAAATCAGCAACAAAAAGTAGCAAATTTACCAGAGAAAATATAGGCAAAGTCTAAGAATAAGATGCAGAGAGTTTTCAACTCCAAAACCTTACAACAAGAGTTGTTTAAACTACTCAGTGACTAAATATGTGCAAAATAAAGCAATAAGATACCAGTGTAAACCTCTGTGTGAGGGGGAGTGACAATTAGAAAGCTGGATGAGGCCCTGAGGTGGTAGATCTGTTGGCGCTGAGAGCTCTTAGGCCTGCAGTTCGAGTAGAGTGTGGTCTGGAGCAGCTACTCCAGAGAGCAGTCCTGCTACCCTCAGCCAGCGTAGGTGTGCACAGCTTGGGAGGATGCAAGTCTGCTCATGGGCAGAGAGCCCAGGCTGCCCTCTTATAGCACTTACAAGGCACATGAGGGGCTGCTGTCTGCTGGTAAACAGAGTGTGGGTCCTTCCATCTGTCTCTGGGGAGTGGATGTACCCCGGGTGGTAGACACAGCACTTTGAAGCAAGAAGGAATATGTGCGTACAGCCACACCAGTGGAGCTTCCAAATACAGGGTGAGGAAGTGAAGGGAGTAACTTGCACCTAATGTGACTTACACAAATATAAAACACAAATCAATAACCCACTCTAGAAGAGTGTGTACATGCTTGAAGTGCAGTAGAATCCTTGCCAGTGAGTATAAGAGCATGGGAGTGGGGCCTGAGCACATACAGCATGAATCAATGAAAGGAGGGAAAATAAACCAAACAGTGGGAGTGGAGCTCATATCTCTTTTCAGTTTCCAGTCCCTTGTGAGGTCAAAATGATTTGGCCAATACACATTTTCACCAGTGTTTTCATCAAGAGACTTGAAGATTTTGCAAAATGGCAGCTGGCTATGGTAGTGGTTTCATTAAAGATGTCCTTGTCAGGGAGTTTCTACCAGAAGTCCTTATGCCAGCAGCCGTGGCCTGCACTTCATGGAGCTAGAGACAAGCATCTGTCATTGGCCGAGTAGCAGAGGACCTGGGGACCGAGCTGTGTGGACTGAGCTGTGTGTGAGACAGAGGCAGCTATCAGGGGCCCAAAAGACTAAGATGAAATAGGAAGTAGTCACTGCACACCCAGCCCTCAAAAAGCTCCCTGATTAGCACACTCTCCCCCTGTAGTTAAGCTACATGGGAAGCCAAGTCATAATCAGGAGGTTGCTTCGATGGGAACAGAGATAAAGTGAAAGGAATATAAATGATCTTACAAAAAATGCTCAGCTTAGAGAGCTTGATGGATTGTTCCATGGGACAGAGAATGTTGCTCATGGGAGTGTATTAGTAGGATTATATACCGGTTGAAATTTGCAAACATACATAATGCCTAATTAAAAACACCTGGGGAGAAAAAGATAAACTGAAGGCAGACATCTAAAAATTCCCCCATAAAAGCAAAAGCAATAGCATAACCAACCACTTTGCAAAAAACGTATGTCGGAGCAAACTTGTCCTGGTCTCAGGAGCCTGTCAGGAATAAATGGGCAGATGTGAGAAGAGCTTCTTACGCACTGGCAATGGGAAACATTACCTAAGGCCTGAGATCATGGGAAACAGCCAGGTTAAGAACTCACCAACCATTGCTGCTCCAGGAAGTGACTAACTGCAAACACTGTTCCTCACTTGACCTTGGTAAGACTCAAAGATATTCCATTTGTTTACCTGTGAAAAGTCCAGAAAACCCTCCAAAGTCCCCACCCATGTCTCTTTGGGGATTGAATTATTCCTTACAGAACTGCTGGAGCAAAGTGCTTATGCGCTGACCTGGGACATGTGTCTCTTCTTCCACCAGGAGCCTGAACTTCTCTTGATGGCGAACTTGCCTCAGAGCTGATAGTCTCCCATCTATGGTTCCATCACATCACTCCTGTCCCCCAGTCTTACCTCCCAGCACCAGTTTTGGCTGGCCTTGCTTCTCCCTCCCTTTAAGGAAAATCCATCTTTGTCCAACCTTGAGGTCTTTGGAGAACTCAGAGTGACTACGCCCTACCTATTGCAATAGTCTCTTCCAACCCTTGCAATAAACCCTTTGAGTGAAGTCTCTCCTCACTCAGTCTTGTCTGCCTATTCTACCTGACATGCCTCAGACACCACCCCTCCATCTTCTCTGAGACTCCTGCAGATGTCCTTACTGCAACCCCCCAGGGCAGCAGAGAGGGGTGGGAAGACAGGCAGGACTAGGGAGCCACCCTTCCCTGATGCCAGATGCTCCTCTGGAGTTTCCATATTCTCCTTTGCATGGTACATATTATTTAACCCAGCTGGCCTGGTGCTTCCTGCTGGCCTCCAACTGACCTGTCCACGCTCTGCTCCAGCTCCTGTAATGGTCACTCTCTGATATTCTGTGTAAATCTTTTCCTTCCCCTTGGCTTCCTTCTTCACTGATAGATCTTTTTAAACTTAAAACATTGCAAACTAGCTTAACCTTTTCATGTATTTGGGAAGAAAGAAACCAAGATTGTGCTCTCCTGAACGTGTGACTCTCTAGGACCTTGTCGTGGGAGTATAGAGTGATGTCCACATAACCATTTCTAACATTCCTGCTCCTACAGGAGTCCACTCTGCTCTCTACTTCCTTCATTCCAGCTCTTTCTTGATTTCTTCTCTTCCTTCCTCCCCATCCCAGCCCATTAAGAGATTAATTTGGTCGATTAAATAAGCATACACAGAATACTGTCTTGTAGTGTGGATTATTCCAGGCACAGGAAACCCACGGATACACAGACACTGAGCAGCTCCTAGAGCGCAGGGAAGACAGACATGTAGAGTAATACGGCACAACATGATTAATCCTGTAATAGAGATATGAAAGAAAAATAAAGTGCTTCAGACTGAATTTAAATCAGTAAGGGAGGGGGAACAAAGAATAGACAAGTAACAATTGAAAACGTGTCATGTTTTATATCAAATGTTCAACCTCCCTCAGGGCTCCTTAGATGAGAACTCCCTTAGAGGTCATAGACTAGATAATATGGATCTCAATCTTCTAGGCACCTGCTTAGGAAGCGTGCCTAGCAAGGGATCTGACAAGCCCAATCTTGATTTTGGAAAGGCAGCTCACAGGTGGCTCTTCTGGGGGGAGCACCAGCCTGGATCCCCTTGTCATCCGCCTCTGCTTTTCTGAGTCCCTTGGGGCTTCTGGCTTCACAGGTGTCATGCAGAAGGGCTCGTCTTTGGGCCCCAACCCAGCACTTAGTGTTTCATACACAGTCTTGGGCTAAAAGATATTATAGCAAAGGTTCTTCTCAGCCTTTGAATGGCCCCTGTGGTTCTATTGAGGTTTGTCCCTTTCTTTATGGTCCTCTGAACTTTATATGCATTCCTCTGAGTTTCAGGGGACATTGAGGTTGTAGGCAATGTCGTTCTCCTTCAGAAATGTCCTGTAGGGACAGGCACCAGTCAGTGGGTCTCCTGCTCTGCATCCAGACTGGGCTCATACACAGTAAAAACACTGGGTTTTCCATGCCTGGAGCATTTCACAGCTGTCGTCAATGAAATTTTTGTTTTCAATTAGGATTAAAAAAAATACATTTTAAGCATATAAAGTAACAGCAGTCTTACTAATAGACTAAGGACTTTCTAACCTTGATACATATAGTCTTAATCTTCCTGCGTTGTCTTTAAACTCCCAAACCACTTACGAGATGAGAGAAAGGCTGAAGAAAAGAGAATCCTATAGTGCGGAAATAAAAACTATTGTGAGTTCTCTAAAAATGCGTTGTAGCTCTTTAAAATTTTGTTTCCATTAACAAGTTTGATTCGAGCCATTTTCTTAACAATGCTGCAATTCTTTTTGGCCTCATGCTGTGCGAAGCGCAGTGGCTGCTTTTTTTTTTCTAAGATTTATGGTAGGAAAAAAAAGGGGGGTGCTATGGCTCCAACACTGTCCCCGGCACTTTGAAATTTCTTTAAAAATGTTCAGGCCAGGGGCTGGGGAGATAGCTCCGTGGCACAAGTGCCTGCCTGGCAAGTGCAAGGTCATGAGTTCAAACCCCAGCTCTGCAAAAAAAATAAATAAATAAATAAATAATAATAATAATAATAATAATAATAAAAAATAAAAAATAAAAATGTTCAGGCCAGGGAGATGGTTCAGTGGAATAAGTGCTTGCCTGGCAAGTGCAAGGCCCTGAGCTCAATCCCTGGTACCACAAACAGAAAAAGAAAAAAAAAATGTTTGATAAGTGAATGGATTAACGAGGGCTCTGTAAGTGAAGCTATTTGGTACAGACCCCCAAACTTGTTTGTTTATGCAAGTCAAAAACCAGTGAGCGGTGGCCAGATGAGACACTGCAGTATCCTCTCTGGGTTCCATTTAAGCATGAGCCAGCTTTGAGAAATAATGTTCCGGTTCATCTAATTTCCTAGATCCTCATCAGACCTTTGAGTCTCTGCAGCTAGGTTCTGTTTTTCTGGCCAGAGTCCCAGCCCTTGCCTGTACTTTCCTAATTCTATTTTATTTTATTTTTAATCTTTATTTATTTGGTATAGGGCCTGTCTACCCAGCTCATTCTCATAGTGATCCTCCTGTCTCAGCCTCTCCAGCTCTGGGATTACAGACATGCCCACTATACCTAGTCTCAGTGGCCAGCTCAGTGTGGGGCTGGCATAGCATGCAGTAGCAGGAATTGAACCCAGGTCCTTGAGCTTGCCAGACAGGCACTTAGATCACTAAGCTATCTTCCTGGCCCCTATTTTCCTAATTCTAATGATGAGAAGTTGATTGCCAAATTTGAAGGAATCCTGTATTATGAGCTTGAAATAGGCCACAGTGAGAGGGTCCACCCAAGGACATGGGTGAATTCAACAAGTCAGTGTGCATATTCCTCTACCACAGCTTCACTGGAGTGCTTGAGCTGCAGCCTTCTGAGCACGATCCTTCCATCCTGCACTGATCTTATGTCACCACCAGATCCTGCCCTCCGTAGTCTAGCTTCTGCACTCTGGATCCACAGAGCACCGCTGCCATGAGAGTTTTGATCAACCACCCCCTGACCAGATAGCCCTGTGTTTATTCTCCAGGGCTTTAAACAAGCCATGCCAGTGCTCTGTTCCCCTCCTACACTCCCTTTGGCAAGGCAGGCAAGTCCGGGTCACAATCAGGTCTCCTGCATACTCTATGGATATCAAATCATCATTTCCTACCTTCCATAGGGAGGGACACAGCCTTGCCTCTGCTCAAGAGCTGTCACAATTTACATACCCAAGACCTCCTCAGAGAGGCTTTGTGATACTCTGAGAAGGCATGTACTTCAGAAAACTGAACCCAGTTGAGCCCTGGCCCTGCCATTTAATAGCTATGTGATCTTAAGTGACCCACCAAGTCCCAGCATCCTTACCTCTAAATTGGAGCAAAAGTATCTGACTTGCATGAATGTTGTTGTTATTTGGAATGACTCATGTAGCAGATACTCAGAAAGCTTCAGGTATTTGGTACATGCCTTGCTTTTGTGCTCGTTTTGTAATTTGCCTCATTAAAGAACTGAGTTCACCCATCAAAATCCTATTGCTGACTTGGAATGTGGTCAAAAGGGAGAGCAGTGTGGAGCAGAGAAGCGGATTTGTGCCTGTGGTCAGAGACTGAGAGGAAGTCAGGGTGGCTGACGCTGTGGGAGGGCCCAGTACCACAGGGAACGCAGACGATGTCCCTCCTTCTTCCAGATGGCCTTCTGAAAATCTTGACCACTTTCCCCCTAGATAGTAAGAAACATCTTCTTATGACTTACTCCCTTCCATGCCTGGCGAGTCGGGGGGCGTGGGGAGTCCAAGGCCTTTGCTAAGCCTCCCACTGTGTTCCAAGGTCACAGAGCCCTGGATCTGATCATGGGAGAAGCCTAGATGTGTGAGCTCTGAGCAGAGTGCAGAGCTAGGAGTATCTGCTCAGGAGTATCTGACCCCCAGGTTGTGACCCATGTCAGGTGAGAGCAGGGTGTGCAGTGTGTCCTGCGCTGAGCCCTGGCCTAAGAAAACTAACTGAAAATAAGTCCAGGACAGCCTGGTTACTGGGTCACTGCAGCCATCTCCGCAGCCCTCTGGATTTTAGGGACCTCCACTGTATTTAGTAGCTGGCATACAGACAAAAGCATGGACACGGGGTGGCTGCCCCTACAGTGGCACATTGAGCTGTGCAAAATGGAGAAAAGAAACACGGCCAGAGGCTTAAACACCTTTAGTTATTGTCTCTTTCAGAAGTACAGCATGTACCCTTCAATTAGGCCTCGAAAATATTTCATGTCCATGTATATTTAGGTTTTACTCTATGTAGTAGTTAGAAATCACACCAAAGTCTTTGCTAAAAGGATATTTAATGACATTCCATTCTCAGTACTGGGAGTTTCAACAGCAATACTGTACTATATTTAATGTGTTCACCTAAGGTATGTATTATAGGTCTTGGATTAAAGTAATTTTAAAAAAATGACTTGAAGAATGGCAGGTGCGTAGGCTCTGCTCTTCCTGTATGGGACAGAGAGCCTGCCAGGGTTGCATCACAGGCTTCATTGGTTGCCAGGTCAGGAATCTCTCCCCATGCCAACCTGAAAGGCACTTACAATTCCAACAGTTCTGTTCAGTCATGTTCTCTTAGGGATGCAAATTTACTAATGCAAAGGTCCCTTTGCCCTTTACCCTGACCACATCCCTGTGGTTGCTAAGAGAGGATCCCTCCTCTGTGCCTGGCCCTGCCTGTGAGGTCCCCACCTGCCTCGGCAAGTCTGGCTCACCGGAGATGCACTATGTGTCTTAAACCATATGGCATGCTACCTTGGGAAAGTGACGGCATTCCTGAACCCTGATCAGGCGTCTCCCCTACACTGATGCTGGCAGATGACCCCAGGTGCGCTAGGGTTTCCAGTAGGTGAAAGAGGCTCTTCTCTGAATCAGAACTCTGAGGGCCTCTCTCTCTACTGTAGGATGGCAACAGAAGAAATGAAAGGCGCTTCTCTTGGAAATCAAAGACGTGGCATTTAGAGCCGAAGGAATCAAGCTCGGCAGGGTTGAGGAGAGATGCACCCTGGGTAGCCTCTACTCGGCTCCAGCAGCCACACCTCTTGGGTGGGCAGCAGGGTGCTCTAGGAGCAGTTTTCATTTATCTAGGATGAGGAGCACAAGGACACAGGCAGGCTGGAGAGCTGGAGAAACAAGTCTAGTTTTCTGACCTGTTCCCAGGAAAGGCACATTGGGGCTCTGTGTTTTACACTATCAAGTGAAAGCCTGAAAGGACATCAAGAGCGCCACCACCTTTACCCGACATGTCTTTCCTCCTGGCATTCTTCTCCGTGGCAGCCATTGACAAGTGTGTGAACGATGTGTTGGCTACCAAAACCAAAATCCCTTCTCCTGCCTGCCCTCCCTGCCTTCCTCCTTTCCTTCCTTCCATCTGTGCTCCCCTCTTTTCTTCCTCTGCCAGGTAGTAACCGAGCCTCCCCTAGAGTCCAGATACCATGCAGATTGTAAGGATTCCACAGTCTGCCTGCAGCCCCTGTTCAAGACCACTGTGCCGATTCACCAGGAGTGCCTGGGTATGGGCACACCTGTATCAATCACCTGAGAAAAGCAGCTTCTCCTCCAGGTCTTCCATACCCTTTCCTCATGTGGAGTTACCCGGTTAGTGTTGAGCCCCGGATATTGACCCCTGACCTCAGCAAGTGCCTCTGTGTGCCCACTTCCACCTGCACAGAAACTGTTGGAGGATGTGGGGCACAGTGATTACATGCTCACAAGATTGTCCTATCCATCTGGCCTCCCGGCCTGTCCTGCTCCCCAGCTGGCCCCTCGGGCGAGGATGACTTACAGCCTCCCACTCGTGGTGTGGGCTGTGGGTCAGCAGCCGCAGCATCACCCAGGACATTGTTAGAGGTACAGAATCGAAGGCCCCATCCCAGAACTGCTGAGCGCAGACTGCATCCCTAGGTGATCTGCATGCGCACGGGGAAGGCCTGAGAAGTACTAGCTGGCGGCATTCCAATAACAGGCTCACATTCTGTCACTATCAAAGGACATTCTTTGCCCTGGGAATACTAGTGATAACCAGGCAACATTATTTTTCAATTTCACAGAGCCTCTTCAGAAAAAATATCTTTTTTAATCTATCGTTTTACAAAGGCGTTTTATTATTTTTCCAATTTTAAACTAAGAACCAGATACCCAGACAGATTTTAGTATCTAAGATCACACAGCCAGCAAATAAAGCAGAAGAATGTGAACTCAAGACTCCAGATTCCAAACCATGACATCCTGCATTATTGCCAGGTAGATGTATCTATAGTTTCCCTAAAGTAACAATGCTTATTTAATCTGGAGGGACATCCCAATTTAATGAATGTTTTTAATAATAATTATTAGGACAGACTCCCCACAGTCTCCCAATTTGTATGTTTGTATTCCTTCACTTAGGTTGAGTAGATGTTATGGAAATAGATCTCGGACCCTGGACCCATTTGTGAATGTTTATTGCCCACTAATCAGAAGTGAGTTGCAATTAGATGAGAGTTAGGAAGTAATGGCATAGTAGTTACCATGTAATTAAGGAGTAATGGCATGCGATTATATCTCTGGCCTTGAGATTTAAACTAACATCATTAGAGCCCATCTCCTCTTCAGAGAATCCACAAATACAAATGCTGTATCGGTGCTGACACTACAAATCAACTGGGCAGGACGAGGCACTTTCCTCCTCCCCCTCTTGTTTGTAGTACAGTTCCTGGCCTTCACTGCATGCAGATTGGCAGCTGCTTAGCTGCTTTTGTTCCACGTCATTAAACTACAGCTCTGTTTCCCATGGGAGATTCTGTCCCAAATGGCTAAGAAGAAATCATTTGTTCCCTTCTGCTCACTCTGCTGGTCAACACTTGCTCCAGCCCCGGGCGTGTGGGGGTACTGCCCTGTCTAGGATAACTACAGAAACCCTGAGCAATGAACTGGGACCTCAGCCTTTTTGGCCAGAAAATTCTGGCTTTGTACATTGTCGCACCACGCAAACACTGCTTGTCTCCTCTTACAACACCACTGTCAGGCAGGGAGGAGGGATGGGCGTAGGTGCAAGGACTGTCTGAAGCTTTCCTCCAGGGCAGTGCCATTGATCAAATGCTGCCTTTGCCTTCTGCTCAGGAATATCTGACCCCCAGGTTGTGACCCACGTCAGACAGCTGAAGACTCAGTTTGTCACTAACCCAACATGCCTATTTGATTTCCATCTGGCTGTTCATTAGTGCCCAGCTGGACCTCCCTGGTCTCAGTGTCCAGCTGGGTTAAGGACGCCAGCACAACTGTCGCAACTGGAGAGCAAGTGGGCTCCATGGAAAGAGGCTTTCTTGATCTCCCTCCTCATTCCTCTACATCCCTCGTTGGCCATATCCTCATGGGGAAACAGACACAACCCCAGAGCGTCAGGGCTTTGCCTGTTGTTACCCAAAGAGCCAAAGGGAACCTTTACCATTTACAGATCCTTCCGCTGGCTTGTAATACAAAGCAGCATTGTGGAGGATCCTAGCCTAGGAATGGCTGCCCAGGATTTTGGCCCAAAGGAACAGGTCCATGATGCAGTCATTCACTGAAAGACCATGTTTGTTTCAGACAACTAAAAAACTCACCTGATGTGTTGGGTAGAACAAAGCCAATAGACCCATGGGTCTCTCACAGGCTGGTCTGGGTGGAGGGAAAAAAGTATCTCCTACAGCTAGAAGGACCAGGAAAAAGAAGTGACACAATGGTAGCTATGTAAGCCTAGAATTTAGAACTTGAGCTCCAAATTCACTATCTCATACAGGACGACATAAAATCCCAGAGATGTTGTGATGTTTACCTCTCAAAACCAACAACAGCCAAAATTGAACTGAGAGAAAGTTCCAGATCATGGTGTTTAGGGAATTGCTAGTAATTGGACACATTTCGCTGTTCTTCCCTCTGGAGAAAAGCCTTAGTAAGTAAAGCAAGTCACCAATAAAACTGTGCAAACAGAGAAGTTGTGTCTTGGCATGGGAACAACAATGGTTTTAAGAGTCAGAAACATTCACTCAAACTCGTTTTTATCCTAAGTAGCTCAGCTCTTACGTGGGTCACTCTGCTGAAACTTACCCATCTATGAAATGGGAATAATGAAACCCACCCCATCAATTAAGTGGGAAGAGAATATTTAGTGCACGTTGAGTGGTAGTTAATTGTTGTAACAACGAGGGGCTGCCTCACATAGGCAGCGATCCACCCTAGTAACTCTACATTAGGCTGTGGTGGCTGGAAAGTCCAAGAAGTGATTTCAGGAGTCCAGAGGGGAATCCTTGCACAGAACCTTTCTGCCCTGGTTTGTACGAGGGTGAGAGATAGTGCAGACAGAGCAAAAGCATAGGGAACTCCAAGCAATGAGAGTGTACTTCCGGCCTAGGGGGAGGGCTATCCCCAGCTCTACCACAAGTCCCACAGTCATAGAACCTCTGTTGGTACAAACTGGGCCTTGAAGCCCAGCTGCCAAGAGAACTGGGCAGAGAATACATTATATCCAAGCTGGGAAAATGTGTAATTCCTATGATGGGAAATATTTGGTACAGTAGTCCCGGCCCCTCCCCCTAGCCTGCCTTTCACCAGAAGGCGACAAAGATGGGTGAAAGACTCTAAGTTCCTGAGCCTTTGTTGCCTCCTCCCCACAAGCAGGCCTCCAGTCAAACTCCTCATAGGCAGACATGGCACAAAGCCTGGAGAGAGTGGGAGGAGAGAGAGGCCGAAGAGTGGAGGGAGGAGTGACTCTACAGATGAGGGAGACCAGTGGTGAGGACCAGTGACAAACTCCTGAGGCTCAGCTCCCTATGCCCATGTGCAAGGCCGTCCTCTGGTGCCCCAGGCTGCTGAGGTCATAGCGAAGACACCCGTCATGTGGTTGGTGGGGACTAGGGGCAGAAAAATGAAAGAACAAAGGAAGGAATGGAGGGAAAGATGGAGAAAGGTAAGACAAACAAAGACTTCTAAACTCTGCCTTGTTTTATCAGTCCAGTCAGTAGTTTTGCTTCTTCCCTTGCAGAACAGCCCTTAATCCACAGGCAGTGCTGATCTCCTAAGTGTTTGGGGCACTCGGAATGTCCCAGGTCATGGGTCCAGTCAATTCTAGGTGAGAAACACTATTGCTCCTGCCCTGTCCCCTTGCCATTGCCCTTGGTGTCTTCATTGCCTTTGTCCTCAACTGTCAGATGCGAGGTGTTGAGGCTTTGACCAGCAGATCCCTCTACTCTGATACACGACGGGGACAACCAGGGACTACTGATCTACTGATGACCATAATGTGTGGCACCGGGCACCTCTTTCCTTTCCCTGCCTCTGTTATTATCCTGCCCTCAGTCTCATTGTAAGATTGATCTTTCTGCTTAAAATCCAATGTATCCATACTGCTCCTAAGTCCAAAACCTTTGCTTGAGTTCTCTAGTTGTCATAATCCTAACCGATTGGACCTTTTCACATTCTTCAGGGATCTGGGAACCCCAACTAACCCAGCTGCTCATGCCTCCAGACTCAGCCCTGAGGTACTTTCTGTACCTCAGGTTTCCCTCTTACTCTGGCCACTGCCAAATGCATCTATCTAAACTGCGCTTAGCTTTTCTGTATCTTTAACTTTCTAACCTAGTAAGTGGATCAAGAGTAGAGCCTACTGCATAGTGTTTTGTATAAAATAGTGACAGAACATTTGGTAGATAAGCATTTGCTTGGTGAGATCTTGTTAATGTTCTTAGTTTTCTGAGCTTCCATCCTGAGCTCAGATTCAGCCTTTATTTTAAGTGTTCCCACCCCATCCTCTTTGTACCCTGCTCCTCGTCCATCTCCCTTATTCCTGCTCTAAGCACTTAGGAATCCTTTAATACTGAACACATTTTTTGAGTTCCCACTGTCATGATTTTCCTACTGGATTATAAGTGTCTTGGAAGCAATGATATGTACTGCACAGGAGTTAATGGCAGGATTTTGGACTGAGTCTGCCTTAGTTCAAATCCCAACCCCATGATTTCCTGGCTAAACCATGCGGGGCACGTTATTTAGCCTCTGTAGGTGTGGCTTCCTTCTGTGTGCAGTGGGAATAAGAACGTAATGCACTCCCTGAGTGTGTTAAGAGCACCGAGTGAGACAATGTGCATAAAGCACTAAGCATGGAGCTTTGTCCATAATGCGTGTTGGGTAAATGCTAGGTATTGTGACACACTTCTGTATCTCACGTATCCAGGGTAGAACTCTGAACATTAGGTAAGCATTTGGCAAATAAACCAGTCTCGGTGTCTCTGAATCAGAAAGGAATGCTGTAGGCAGCAAAGTCTTGCTCGCTCTCATTTTCTCATTAAATCTCCCATGACATCCTGCTGTTGCCATGAACCTGGTGTTTTCCGGGTGCAATAGACCTGGGATGTGTGGTGCTCCCCACTTTCATTCATGTTTATGAGAAAATCCTAGCAGGCACAGAAGATCTGACCCTTGGGCACCAGTATCATCCAGAGTACCACTCTTCATTCCCTATCAAGCACCTTGGCAAGCCCCAGTGACCCCCAATTGACTGTGCTTTCTTCCCCCAGTCCCTAGGACATGGCGCTTCCCTTTCCTGACATCCTCAGTCTATTTCCATGTGCATTTTCACATTCTGCTCACAGCCTTTGCTATAGTTTGGATCTTAAATTGCCTCCCCCCCCCAAAATAAAACCACACCTCATGTGTTAATGTCCTGTTTTGTACTTGGCATTATAGCAGCTGGTATTCTTAAGCCTAGTGTGAGGCTTTCTGGTCACTAGGGTTACACCCTAGAAAGGGAATGTGGACCCCAGTCCCTTGCTCTTCTTGTCATATTCTTGCTTCCCAGTCGTGAGGTGAGCAGCCTTGCTCTTCCAGGCCCTGGTAACTGTGACATGCTGCCTCACCACAAGTCCAAAGCAGCAGCATCAACTGCTTACAGGCTGAAACCACCAAAACTGTGAGCCGGAATAAAAACTTCCTCTTTAGAGGTTGATCTTCTCAGCTGTCTGTTACAATGGTATAGTGATTGAAAACCAACTCACACCCCCTTTGCCTTGCCAAATCCCACTTGTCCTCGAGCCTTAGTGTGGCATCTCTTCCTCTGGGAAATCAGACTGTCTTCAATGCACATCAGGGTCCTAAGGCTGCTGTAACAAGGTGATGCAGACTGAGTGACACAAAGCAACAGAAACATATTGTTTGAGTGCTGGAGGCCAAAAATAGAAAGGTAAGATGTCAAAAATGATGTTCCTTTGAGACTTGTAAGGAGAGTCTTACTTTTCCTTTTTCTAGTTTCCCTAGCTGCTAGCGATTCCCTGGTACTTCTTGGTGTCACTTGGTTTAACAGATGCCTAACTACAGTCTCCACTGTCATCCTTGCATGGTGCTTCCTATGTAGCTATCTCTTCACATGGTTGCTTTATAGTGACCTCACATACACTGGCTAAAGGAGCCACTATAAAATAGTGTGACATCTGAGTACTAGGTTTAGGAATTCAACATAGCTTTGTAAGAGGATAAAATTCAACTAATAACCTCACATATCATTCATCCTCTAAGATGCAGGTGTTTTTCCTGGCTATGTGGTAGATTTACCTAGTAGAGTACAAAGTGGGAGGGCAAGGATCTCATCTGTCCAATTCATCATTCTTTTTGGACATGGAGAAACTGATGTAGTCTCTGAATGAGTGCATGAAACTTTTTCTGTCTGTCTGTCTGTCTGTCTGTCTGTCTGTCTTTCTCTTTTCTTTTTTTCTTGTGGTCAGCTCAGTCCACCCTAGGACAGGGCTAACACAGCATACAGTGCTGGAGATTAAATCTTGGTCCCTGCGCACTTGCCTAAGCTTGCCTAAGCAGATGCTTTAGGCTACTGAGCTATCTTGCTGGCCCCTGAATAGAACTTTCAAGAAAGACTTTCTGCACCAAAATATAGTGTGTTGTATATTCCCAATGCTATGAGTCTGCCTTCTTGTTGTGGGCACCCCACTTTGGTGAGGTGCAGGAAATGATTCTTTTACCTGTGGGAAGAAGTGCCAGAGGATAGTTAAAGTGATCCTGGGGCTGGTGGTCCAATTGGCCCACATGTATGATTATAAAGTGTTAGCAGAAAAATTGACTTGGGGTCTTACTGTTCTATCCCCTCACACTACAGAGGATTCTAAGGCTCACTGAAGGCTTCCAGGGCCAACACTCATCACAGATACATCCTAGGTTTAGGCCTCAGTCTCTTGACACAAGTCAAGAAATTTTGAGACTGTACCACTCTGCTCTCATCATTCCTTTTCTTTTCAATTAATATTTTATGTTTCTCTATATAAAATATTATGTGAAGATGGGAGCTATTCTGAGATTTAAAATAATCCAGTGCTCATGATCCCCTAGTGCATAAGATTCTGCCTTCAGGGATTCATTCATATGTGACCTTCCCTTCTACAAACTGCCCTTCCTCTCCCCAGTTTACCTGTTAGTACCTGTTAATGTATCTGGAGATCTATCTGAACTTATGTCTTCCACAGCATACTGAGAACGTGACTATATACCTTCCCGAAAATGGATGAGAAAATACATCGAGTTGAGCTGTGTCACTCTCAGTTCATGTTCTTCTTGGAGCTTTACCATATGCCCTTACTTTAGAGCAGGGTCTTTGCAGATATAATTACTTAAGATGAGGTCACACTGGAGTAGAGTAGACCCATAATTCAGTATGACTGGCATCATTATAAGAAAGGGAAAAGACACAGAGGTACACAAGGAGAAAAATGCCATACAAGACAGAGACCAAGTCTGAAGCTGAAAGAGATTATCTCCACAAGCCAGCCATGTCAAGGAGTAACTGCAAACTACAAAATCTAAAAAGATGTGAGGAGAGATTCTCTTACAGATTTTAGATGGAATATGACCCCTGACACCTTAATATTGGACTTCTACTCTCCAGAACTGTCAGTCACTCAGGTTCTTTTGGACAAAATTAAAAGGCTTCTGGAATGGGGAATGAGATGCCATCAAGAGGGAGGTAGAAAAATTATGGTATAAAGAAAACAGATGCCCAAAGACAGCTGGTTCTACTTTAGGACTGACTCATTACCGAACAGTGTTCAATTCCTTCTTCCCCTCCTCAGGGCAGACTGGTCTTTGACTAAGCACCTCCCAATCTCTAGGTTTCCCATTGGCCCAAGCTTCTTTGGGAGTGGCTAGATGAGCGCAGGCTCAGTGGCACTGTGGAATCAACTCTCAGGCTTGGCCAAATGTACTGATGTGCTGACAACAAGGAGAGAATTATCCTTTGCAGTGTAAGGACTTGGGAAGAAAGAGACCTCTACCTACCTGAGAACATTCCCAAGAGCCCCCAGTAGCCACAAGATTGACATCTACAATTCCCAAGTCAGCTGTAATAATCCTTTTGGATACTTTGTTGTTTCTTTTCAAATAACCCCCAATGTGAAAGTGAACAGGGTGGTTTTTCTGCCCATTGAGTTTGTAAAGCCTCCTGAGCGCCAGAGAAAACATCATGGCTGCAGAAGCTACTATATATCAGACTTGGGGGCTCAGCTCCAGCAGAGGGAAGACTTCATTGCTGGTATAGACGTAGAGTGGAATGGAGGTGGCAGGTGCTCCTTGGCACTGGCTCTGACAGGAGCATCTGGGGGAAGATTTGCTTGACCTATGGTTGTCCCTTGTCCTTATGGGAACCAGTGTAGTAGATTTCCCAGAGGCCCCAGCACCTGACTGGCTCAGCTAGGCCTGCATACTCAGCAGAGCCGCCCCGTGGAAGCCGCACATTGCTCTCCCCTAGAATATTTCTGCTGCTGTTAGAGGGCTTCCCATCACCTCCAGCTTCTCCTCTCAGCCCAAAAGCGGGTGCTATAGAAGTCAATTGGAAAGGCAGAGCCAGAGCAGCAGTAACTCAGACTACTCTCTTCACTGCAAGGATTCTGGGATTTTGAGGCTTCTGGCCCACTCCTATCCCCACCTAGGTACATCTCCCCACAGCTGGGGTGACATGAAACCATTCCTCAAATGCACAGGGTGGGGGGACATCTGTTACGAGAACTGTGTAAAAGCTACCAAAATGTATCGCTTAGTTCTGGGGCTGGCCATGCCTGTTGTGCGTTAGTTGTTTCCAGAATAATTCCTTCCACCTCCGGCTACTTGGCTGCTGTCTATCAGCTGCTTGCTCCCCACCCCTGCTAAGCTGGCCTCCTCTGGCATAAAAGTGGAGCACTCACCTTTCTGAGCCACGAAGTCAAGCTGAGGCTTTCTGCTCTAAAAGAATCCCTCCCTGTTCTTCATTCTCATTAACATCTGTTTCCCAGGGCAGCCCTCAGCTAGGGTCTGGGAAGAAAGCAATAGTAAAATAAGCATAGATGGACTGTATATGCTTTCTTTCGTCTCCTTTTCATTTACTTGTTTGCTTTTATTTTGTTTTCTTTGTCGTGGTAGGGATTGAACTCAGTCCTTTGCGTGTTGAATAAGTGCTTTAGCACTGTGCTATATAGGCAACCTCAGGTGTGCTTTCTAATGAGGTTAATACATTTATATTTTCTGGAATATTTCCATCTGAAAACAGTAGTAACAGGTTATACTGGACTGAATGGGGTGGGTCTCAAAAAATGTACATCCACACCTTAATCCCTGGAACACATGAATGCGACTTTACTTAGAAATGGGTTTTCAAAGATATAATTAAGGATCTTAAGATGAAATTATTCATGTGAACCCTAAAACCAACAGCAAGGGATAAGAGCACTCTTTGGAATCAAGGCAGTGATCACAAGTTCAACTCTGGTCACCTTAGTAACTTAGTAAGACCCTGGTCACAAAATAAAGAATTAAGAAGGGCTGGGATGGAGTTCAGTGAATAGGTCATGGTTTCAATTTTCAGTACCAAAAACAAAACGAAAAGAGGAGACAAAAAGGAAAAAATCACAGATGCAGAGGAGAAGGGCATACAAAAATGGAGGTGGGGGCCAGAGCTGTGGTGCCACCACTGGGGGCATGAGGAGTCACCAACAGCTGGAAGAGTAAAGAAGGGTGAGCACACAGAGCCTGGGGGAGCTTGGACCCTGCGAGCGCTTTGATTCTTGAGTTTGCATTCTGGCCTCCATAACTGTGAGACAATAAAAGTCCATAATGTTTGGGGTTTTTTGCACAACTGGGTACTGAAGTCAGGCCCTTGCTCTTGCCAGACAAGCGCTTATTCTACTGAGCTATCTCCCCAGCCACAAAAGTCCATAACGTTAAGTCACAGTGTCTGAGGTGATTTGTTACTGCAGCCCCCTCTCTAAGCCATGCACTTTTTGACTTAAAGTACAGTGCTAGTGTCACAACCCTTGGGTGTCGCTTGAGATAATCACGGCAAGAGGCATTGTAAAAGAAAGAGGCCCAGACTGAAAAAAAATATGTTGAGCTCAAACCTCAGCTGTGTTGCTGTCATTAGTGCATGGCTGGGAATAATTTATTCCTTTAATCTTCTGCTGTCTCATTTATAAAATTTGCTCTGTCTGCCTCATAGGGTCAGTGTAAAACTCAGAACAATAGATTGGATGGGGCTGTAAGTCTGAAACATTTGCATCTACCTGAAAAGGTGTGTCTAGATTCAGATAGGGTTCAGGATCTACTATTAAGTCAGTTATGAGATCTGTGATCTTGAGGAATGAGTTTTCTCATCCATTAGAGGGATATAGTAATATTATGACTGGGAGTAGTAAATGAAATTGTAACTATGATTAATCCAGACATGGCCTAGAACTTGATAGGCTTTCAATGAATAGTGATTGTAGTGACCAGCACTGATCATCTTTGCCTCCCTATTCCCAGTGAGTAAGGTCAGTGGTCAGTTCTATATGTAGGTTAACCTGAGTCTCTCTTTAATATATATATATATATATATATATATATATATATAAGAATATATAATAATTAATATATTAATAATATATAATAATTATAATATTATATATATGTATGTATTCATCCTTGGAAAGGCTCAAAACTTCTCCTGTGGGAGAAAACCTAAGAATACTGACGAAAAGGAAGGTGGAAATCCCCACATATCACCCGGTCCTTACTATAGCAGCAGCTGCGGGAAACAGCGTTAGGTGTTTGAAGTCCTAAGGAACCAGCACACTCTGATTCTCCCTGAAATAATCCATCAGACACATAGGAGTGCGAAAGACTCAGCACCACTGGGAGAAAGCCTCCCTGCCTATAGCCAATGGCTCCTGAATTGTGCCTCAGGGTCACGTTGAAGGCAGGTGAAAAGCCTATTTCTTTTTTTTTTTTTTTTTGTCTTTTTTGAGACAGGGTCTGGCTATGCAGTTGAGGCTGGTCCTGAGCTCACTTTTGTAGCCCAGGCTGGTCTCGAACTCGCACACGATCCTCCTGCCTCAGGCTCCTGAGTGCTGGGATTACAGGCGTGCACCACCACGCCTGGAAGGCACGGCGGAGATTCTGAACTAGCAATTCTGTGCGGTGAACTAAAACCAACAGCTTGTCTGCAGACCACACTGAGAAATGCTGCTCTAAGTCAGCGATGCAAACCTGTGTTCAGGGCTCTTGTTTCCTCCCCAGGGGGCAACCCTGAGTCCTGCGATTTGGAGCAAGGTTTCTAGGGAATCTCTGAAATGTGCACCACATATCCCTTTGCTTGGAAGCCACTTTTTTTTTTTTTTTTTTTTTTTTTTTGCGGGACTGGGGTTCGAACTCACGACCTTGCACTTGCCAGGAAGGCACTTGTGCCACGGAGCTATCCCCCAGCCCCTTGGAAGGCACTTTTAAGGATGTGTGGAGAAGAGGTAGAGAGAGTGAGACTGTGTTTGCACTGCTGTTCACAGTTTAGCTCAGATGAGCTCATCAAATACCTTCGTTCTTGTTGCAAACTAGAGAAACCCATTGACCTCAGAGTTGGAGCTGGCATCTTCCACTTCATAGATGAGGTGTAGTGATGGGCAAAGGGACAATGAGCTACAGCAAGAGCATGCAGGGTTGCTGGCGCCAGTTTCTCTACAGCACTTTGCAATTTACCCTGGCACCAATCTGGAG
>PVJA010014876.1:0-46520 GCA_004027025.1 Myocastor coypus
GGGGGGGGGGGGGGGACAAGGGGGACGAGCCACATGGCCCTTGAAGAAGTGAAGGAAAAGGACACAGGAAGGCCTGGGGAGGAGTGGGAACCTGGAGTCAGGTGAGGCGAACTGAATGCACAGGACACGCAGCGACGTGGCCAGTCCTGAGGAAGGTCCTGCCGGTCCAGCTGCCCTGCCCTACACAAGTGTATCCACCAAGTGGGACACCCCGAGTACCCTCAGCACAGTGCTACCAAGTGCTCCATGGAGATTCGGTCATAGGTGCCTGGAGCAGCCCACTCCTTCCGCTAAAAGCCATCGTAGTGGCTCTCCCTGGGAATCTAGACATCCTCTCATGCTCCCTTAAGAGCCCAGAGAAGGCTGCACCCCACAGCAGTGCCACCAAGGACCGGGTCTCCCACAAACACCTCCTGGAGAAATCACGCAGCCATGCACTGGGTCCCACAGGCTGCTCCCTGCCAAAAGGCAATGTCCCGGTTCCTCTGGAACCGGCAACTCCATACAGGCTTGGCAAGGCCTCTGCACTTCTGGGGCTGCTCTCTTCCCTCCATCACTGTGATGAGCTCACCTACCTAACTGTGCCAAAAACCCCTTCTTGGGGAGCTTCCAAGGCCTGAACAGTCATGGAGGATCAAGGGCAAAGCCCACCACACAGCTCCCAGACTCCTTGCTCTAAAATCACTAACAGTGCTGTCAAGGTCTTGCTGCTCACTGAGGGCTCCCAGCCCTGGCTGTGCTTCACTCGCCAGCTTGGCGTCGTGACCAGGGAACCAGCCTGACTGACAGCAGGGCACCTCTAGCCAGGCCTGATGCCTGCTGCTACTCCAGTGCTCCATGGCCCACTGGTCACAGACACCTGGAAGCCTCTTTTTCTGGTCTCACTGCCACTGCCTCTAGGCCTTTCTCACCAGCAACCCTAACAGCTGTGTCCTGGCTCCATTATGACTGCAAGAGGCACACTGTCTGCTTCCTGTGGGCGCACTGCAGGGTTCCAGCCTACTTTCTAAAGGCAGCAGGGCGGGCTGGGTGCAGCTCAGAGGTGAAGCTCCTGCCTAGTGTGTGCAAGACCCCAGGTTCCTCCAGGCACCACAGAAACACAACACACAAAATAAGGCGGGTTGGATGTCCCTTTAGGGAACAACACTACCATAAAAACCAGGGCAGACTCCGGTCCTGAGCGGGGCAGCCTCTGCCTGCATGGGTACCTGCAGTATACACTCCATGCCATCGGCCACAAGAAGCCAGATATGGGTCCACACAGTGTGTCATGACTAGCCCCGGTGAACCGGCCACACAGCAACACTGGGGCCAGGATGGAAGGTTCTAGGAGGAGGGGGCAGCAGACAACAGTCCTGTAGAGCTGGGGAGGCTCCAATTTCAGCAGGCATGGTGCATGCTCTTCTCCACACAGATTTTTCCTGAATACTTAAAATAATCATGTTACTTACAAAGGAACTCTCTCAGCAGAACACATCTCACCAATGTTACTAGCCGAAGTCACTGGCCAGGTCACTTTGTGAGTCGTGAGGGGATCTGGACACTGAAACAGCCCTCTTTGCCAGCCACCCAAGAACACCTTACTGTGGTCACTGCTGAGAAAAGCAGAGCTGTCATTTATTCACGCCGACTCATTCCTGGACGACCCCTGCGACAAGGAGCACAGCACTGGTATGAGTCCTCCAGGAAAGTATCAACAGGAAGCCTGTGCACCCTGGACTTGGTGTCCAGGTTTGTGAGACACAGAGACCAAACAACCTCGGAGGTCCAGGACGCACAGCTTGGGGGCCCCGCCCTCTCCACCTCCCTGCTCCTCAGCCTGAGATGCTGAGAGCTATCCCCAGGCCAAAGGCAGCCTCTCGTCCTCCTCAGCTCAGGCCTCACTGAGCACCACCATGGCTCCTCTCTTCTCTCCAGTCCTCCTGGAGGGCAGCCTCAGCTCTGAGGTAACCACATTTGCCCTTCTCCCCTGGCTCACAGTACAAGGGTCTCCGCTGTGCGTGAGCAGGGTTGGGGCCCACCCACCCATCTCCTTTCGTGTTCCAGGTTGGTCCACACAGCCTCCACATTCTTTCTTACACAATCTGAGGCACAGGACCCTCGGCTGCTCTGCCAACGTGAGGGGGCTACCCATCTGGTGACAACCCTTGCCATCTCTGCTGACACACAGGCAACTCGCAGGAAGCCCACCTTATTCTCTGTATCTCCTTATCACTAACCACCCCAACACTGATGCAGAGAGAGTGAGCCTCAGGGCTGGCAGTGTGGCCATGGGTGGACTGGGATGGGGTCCCTCATGGTCCCCACCAGTGAGTACATGCACTGCTTCTCCCTGCACCCGAGCTGCAAGACTCCTGCCCACTGCAGCATTGCAGATTCTGGCCCACGGCCTCCAGGGCTATCTCAAGTGCCACAAGCCAGAAAGGCCCTGGAGTCTACCACCCACCCTCACCCTCACACGCTGCACTCCACAAAATCCACCAGAACACCATATCCTGCTGTTCCCCGGACCAATCTCTGCCTGCGACTACCTCTAGGACATTCCTCAGCCCTTGCGATAATGTCTTCTCTTTCAGCAACTTCTGAAAACTACTCGGTCCTAGAATATTGTTCCCTTTGGAGATGATAAGTGCTCGGGCCACTTGCTTCTGCCATTTCCAATTAAAACATCATATCCTGAGAAGAGACAGAGTCGCAGGGTCCAGAGTGCACGACCCCTCCAGGGAAGGGACACTTCTGCTCTCTCAAGGGCAGACTGGTGGTTAGTGTTTTGGTTCCATCAGCCCCTGTCTCCTCGTCCACATGTCCGCAACTTCGCATGCATGATGGAAAAGGGTCTTTCCGAGGGGCACTCTCCTCAACTGCCCTACAGCGATGGGGCAGCGCAGACACAGGCACCCATTGGATGCTGGTGGGGGTCACCACCCCAATGCTGCCATTATCACATGGAGCCTTCTCCAAGCCCGGCTGGTGGGCCAGGCTGCAGGTAGGGTCTGCACTTTACCACACGTGCCAGGAACCCAAGGGTGAGAGCTTGGAGGCTCAGCACACGCTCCTCTTCCTTCCGGCGTTTAGGATAACTGAAGGGTGAGCGGAAGCCACTGAATACAATCCTGTGCAGGTAGTCATGCGGCCGCAGACACAGCTAGCTTCAGATGCACACATAAACCTCAGCCTTAAATTGCAAATAACACAGAAGAACCATAAATTGTTATCATATAATATTCCCCTTGGCTGGGAACACTGCCCAAAATACAAGCCACCTGGGGGAAGCAGCCCTCCCAGGGCCACTTGCCTCCCCTAAGCAGACAGCCTAGGAGGCAAAGCGAGGGTTAGGGGAGGAACACCACTAACAAGGCCACTGGCCCTCCTGCATGACCTCAGCAGGGCTCCCAGGAAAGGTCACTGGGCAAGGGCAGGCCTGCTTGCTGCTTTAGCTGCACCTCCGAAGATCAGTGTTTCTCTTTCCTCTTCAGTGACTCTAAATCACTTCAGTAAGACCTTTAAATTGTCATTTCCCTTTTCTTTCTGGGAAGCTAGGGGCAAAAAGTCACCTTTCTCTCTGGAAAAGCTCTTGGGCTTCACTGGGAACGGAGGAAGGGATGAAAAACCAGTTCGCACCAAACACAGCCATTGAGCTTTTGCCCTGTAAGGACTGTGCTGGTCTCCACGGGGATGGGAGGAACGCCCTCCAGCCCTGGGGGGGTCACCAGAAGCCCTGAGGGCTGGCCACAAGCTCCCCACACCCGGGGCCGCTGTGAACCCCAGTCTCAAGCTGCGTGGTGCTCCCTTTCAGCCCTGCTAGACGATACCACTGAAGCACATGTGTGAGGAACCCAGGCACAGCGACTGGCTCTCGCAAGTGCGACTCGCTCCCGCAAGTGCCCTGGGCTCGCCTCACCTGGCTTTGCCCTCACACAGCACCCTCCCTGCTGTCAGGCTGCTGTGGGCAAAGCTCACTGGAGGAGGCCCAGAAAGCCGGCCCTCCGCTGCCCACCACTACCACTGCCTGGCCTTGGAGGATGGCATCAGCAAGGAGGCACGCCGGGAGCACAAGCGGGCACAGTTCAGGTCAGCAGTGCTGACTCTGGTGCACCCTGGTGCCTCGCAATCCTCAGGGTTGTAGTAAAAGCTGATCAGCAACAGCAGCTCTCTCTAGGAGCGTCCCCCGCCCAGCCCCCAGGAAGCTGTACAGGCCTTCTTCTGTCTGATTACAGGAGCGCTGCCCTGACTTTCCCCGGCCGCTTAACCCGGCGCCTCACTGCGTGTCCTCAGAGACGGGGCTCCGCGCCGGCAGTGAGCGTCTAGACAGTATTCATGACCCATCTGTCTGGCACGGTCGGTCGGTAGACGCAAACTCTATTAGAAATGAAACCACTTCTGCCGCCTCCTCCTCCTCCTCCTCCTCCTCCTCTTCCTCCTGTCCTTCTTTCCCTTTTTGAAGCAGTCATCTGACATTGAAAATTACTATCATTGTTGCAGTTCTCAAAATAGTACCAGCAGACTTTCATTAACATCCACACTAGACTGCTAAATATTTAAAAAGTGGATGAATTTCACCCGAAGAGGGAAGGCCCCATGCACTCTCGAAAGCAGCAACAGAACTGTCCCGTAAACGTGAGACGCTGCTTCACAGCAAATTTAGTGTCACAGCAGGAGGAAACCATGTCGGAGGGTTATTAAACGCTCCCTCCTGTCTCTTCTCTGCCTTTGTTTACTTGAAAAGGCCGAATTACTGTTGGAGACCCTCCAAGGTTTTTATTGATCAAAAAACTATTTTGAAGAAAGAAAGGCAGTAAATAAAAGAGGGCGAAGTGGCAGAGCCAGCCGCTCTGGGGTAGCTCACTTCTCCCCGCCCCTTGCGGGTTGCTGGTCCTGGCTGCCCACCTGGGGCCAGGCAGAGCTCGCTGCTGGGGCCAGGGCCACCTGCCCAGGCCACCCACCACAGGCATGGACGGAATCCAAGCAGGACAGCTCCTGAGGGTCAGGGGAGGCTGTGGGTGAGCACTGATGCGGCAGGGCTCCCGTGTTATTTCTATCTGAAGACTCAGCATTGGGCGAGGTCTTCAGTGTGTGAATCCCACGTCTAGCTGCGCCTGGCACAGTGGCTTCTATGGCCCTTCAGAATGGGAGGCTGCTTGATCTCCACCCCTAGACCCCCGCAAACCTTCTAAGAACTAAAGGATGAATCCTTGTCTCACTAGAAAAAAGAAAAAAACCCAGAGAAAAACAAGCGGGCAAACACCCAAAGGGAAAATCAAACCTGCCCCGGAGTGAGCTCCCACCTGGGTCTCCGTCCCAGCACACTCGGTCTGAATGTGCAGCTGCACAAGGCACCTGCCTCTGGGCGCCATGCTCCTGTGGCCCTGCCTGCAGACGGTGCGGCACCCCACATGGGGGCCCCACACCTCGGGCAGTGCAGCTGAACAGATGCCTCAGGCCAGGCACTGCTCGGATTGCTTCACCTGTGTTGCTCCAGGGAACCTTCAAGCCGCACTTTGATCAAGAGGCAGACAGTGTAATCCTCATCCAACTGAAGAGAAAACCGAGGCACGAGGAGTCCAGCAACCTGCCTAGCCCATGGGGCCTGACACCTGCAGGATCAGAACCAGCGCCTGAAGCCACAGGCGGTGGCTGCGGTCTCAGGCACAGCATTTGTGAACACAGCTGTTACACTGTGGGTGAAACCGACATGGAGTGGGAGCCTCCTCTGGCCAGAGGAACAGGTGGAATGGCACCCACACGCCTTACACGCTCCATGCACACCCACCTACTTATGTACACATGCCACATACAGACCCAAGCACTCACACGCCACAAACGTGCATGCTAGAGCAGCCACACATGTGCAGGCACACAGCACATGTACTTGTACTCCACCAGGCCCAGTGTGGCTCACGTCATACTACCTCTGGGCTGGGTATGACCCTGTGCTCCAAACATCAGGACACTGATATTGGCAAGTTGGTCCCTAAGAACTGCTGTCCCAGGAACTCTGGCCAACGTAAAGCTCATGGTCTCCCACACTGTGGGTCCAGAGTAAATACTCACAACAGAGCAGTTTTTAGTTAGGTTAGCACTGGTGTCTACGGTAGCAAGATAAAACTTGGACAATTTTGAGGGAAGGACCTCATACTGTCTCACTCTGTCCAGGCTTCCAGGATCCTACGGATATGTCAGCTCTCGGTCTGACAAGCAGTATCTGAGACCTTGCAAACAAAAGTTTTCAATCCTCTGACCAGGCCTAAATTTTCTAAGGACACATTTACCCATCACTCAGCAAATATTTTAAGTGTCTTCTGGTATAAAGGGCTGCCTCAGCCACAGCGTTCTGAAGGCCACACTGCCAGCACATGGAGGACAGAGGAGGGAGGATACTGTCACATAGCCACCGTGCTCTCTAGCGGATGCTATTAGGAGTGTAGGGGTCAACAAGATGTCAGCATAGCCCCTGCCTTCCCAGAGCATGGTATCCCATGAGATCCACAGTTGGGCAGCTGTAGCCATCAGGCAGAGCAGAAACAACCCTGAGAGGGTGCAAGCGCTAAGGGCTCCAGTACAAGAACAAACGTCTGTTACAGGGTTGGGTCAGTAAGGGTGACTGACTCCACGGAACTGGTCATGTCAGAACAGCAGAGCAGGAGCTGGCCTGGGGCTGGAGGAAGGAACACCCTGGTCGGCACTGGGTACCCAACGTGTGGGAGGCCGTGGGCAGATGCACTTGGGTCTGCAGTGGAGACCGGATGTGGGAGTGGCTGTGACACCATGCCAGCCACGCCAGCCACACAGCACCTGCAAGGCAGAGGGGCCTCCTAGAAAAGCAACAGCCGCAGGGGCCTGGAGGCCAAATCCCACGGAGCAGAGCCCCAAAAGAGGAACTCACCAGTCGTATTGACGGTGTAAGGCCTGGAAAAGAAGAAATGGGGAAAAAAAAAAAAAAAAAGAATTGGCAGTGAACAGAGGTCAGCAGTGGAGGTCAGCAGTGGCAGCAAGGGCAGGGCTGCAGTCACAAAGCGTGCAGCCAAGTAGCGACAGTGAGAACAGAGGGCAGAGGTTGGGCTGCAGTGTTCAAGTCAGTAGGACAGGCGGGGACAGCGTAGGAGGAAGGTGCAGGGGCTCCGACTGGAAAACGGGGAGGCTCTAGGCAGCAGGACGCAGCGCTGGCCAGAGCGATGGGGCAGGCAGACTTCAGGATGCTAGGGAGGGGATCTGAACAGAGAAGCCCAAGGCAGCAACGAAGAAGAAGAGAGGGCAGGTTAGGGAGGACTACTGCACAGCCGGTCCTGACTGCCAACACCACAGAAGACAGCCTCCACACCAGGCATCTGCCGAGGCGAGACCGAGGGAGAGGCGGGCCTTCCCTTCCCCAGTAGCCAGGGTAGGTGGGAGGGCAGTGTGTCGAGGGTGCCCTGGGAAAACTGGCCCCAGGGTCTTCCCACCACTCCCGCAGTGGCCTCCCAGCTGGCCTCTGAACCAACTGGCAGGAGCCATGGGTCCGTCAGAGGCGCCCTTCCTGGAAAGCCCTAGGAAGGCACAGCAGTCCTAAGTCCAACCCAACTCCCATGGGAACATAGAGCTGTGACTCTCGCAGCTATGCTCCTTCAGTCCCCTACTTGTCACCAAGATGGCCCTCAGTCCCTCTGGGAGCATCTGCCTTGACCATAGCAGACTGGACACAGACAGCTCCGTGCTAGATGGCCCTGCCCTGCCATCACTATTTCAAAAGTCCCCAAATAGGTCCATGAAACACAAGGCGGGCCACACCTGCTGGTCCCACACACACTCTGATGAGGAGGGCTCACCCTGGGTGCCTTGGCCCCAGCAGAGCCTCCCTTGGCAGTCCTATTGCTTCCAGAGCCTTACTTGAATGGAATGGACTGAGTGGGTCACATGAAAGAGCCTGTAGCATTAGAGGTCAGCCGCCCTGAAGAACTCTGCAGCAACAGCAAAGGAGCCCAGAACGGCAGGATAAGCTGCTAGAAAAAGCTCTAGAAAGCTGCCAAGAGGGCTGGGAGCCCCAGCTGTTACGAAGCTCCCAGAGGCAGTGAGGAACCGCCAAGATATGTAATGCCACAGCCAAGAAGTACTGGCTCCGACCTCAGCTATCGTGAGGGCTGCTCAGAGACCGAAGCCGCTAACATCGAGGAAGCTGCACTGTGCCAACTTGTAATTTCTGTCGGCATTGATCCAAAGAATCCTCAGGGTGAGCACTGTGCCAAGGAGGCAGTTTCCTCTAGATCTCTAGAAGGACTTGCAGGGCTCAGAAAGTATACTGAGGGCCTGCACAGGAAAGCAGTTAGCAGAACCCAGAGCATGGAATCAACAGAACCTGTGACCTAGACCAGTCCACTGAAAAGCACCTGGACAGGAAAGCACAGGAAGAGGAGAAATGGAGAAGGGAGCAGGAGAAAACACGCAGGCTGGACGCCTTCCCAGGGAGCCAATCAACCCATCACATCACCCTGCTCGGTCTGTTTGGATCCCAGTTCAAACAACCATGAACAGAACAAATCAAAACATGTGCATAAGACAACTGCAAAAATAAGCACTCTAACAGGATATTTGATGGTATCAGAAAATTATCATCAATGCTTATTGAATAATTACAGAAAAATAAAGTTGTGGTGATCATAGCTTGACTATCCACACAAAGTTAATGTGGACAGGCTTCCCATGTGGTTGGCTGTAAGACTGGTCACAAAGTTCTCATAAACAAAACACTGGCAGGGGAAGCTCCAGTGTCAGGACGGGACGGATGCCAGCAAAGGTGGGGTGTGTGACGCTGGCAGAGGCTTTGAAGAGCAGTGACAAGTGGGTTCCAGCTTTACACACACACACACACACACACACACACACACACACACACACTTTCATTTATTTATTTTATTCTTTTATTTCTTTATTTCTTTGGCATGGGGTCTGACTACACAGCTTGGGCTCATGGTGATCCTCCTGTCTCAGCCTCCCTAGTGCTGGGATTACAAGTGTGCACCTCCATGCCTGGTTCAGGTGCCAGCATGGTCTGTGGGGCCAGGAACCAAACTAGGGATAATGGGAGCTGGGGAGATAGCTCCATGGCACAAATGCCTGCCTGGCAAGAGCAAGGTCAGAAGTCTGAACCCCTGTCCCACAAAAAAAAAAAAAAAAAAACAGGGATGCTGTGCTTGCCAGGCGCACACACATGCCCCTGAGCCATCTCTCTAGCACCAAGGTTGTTCCAGCTCCTTTGTGAGAAGTGCTGAAGGAGCTCAGAAGAGCGTCTGGGAAAGCAAGACAGTTGGTTCGGGTGACAATACCCTGGATTTCATCTTATTTGGTTGTGACCGTCCCCTCGGTGGCCTTGAGGCAAAAAAAGTCTCTGACCAAGTCCTGAAGTTGAAACCTGGCTTCATGTGGGTACAGCTTCTGGGCTCAGTGCACTGGATGTGAGACCAGCTTTCCGCAGGAAGAAGGGGCTTCTGCCCCAGCAGGGATGGGTGCTGCTGCGCCCGAACCTCCCAGAATCGGGTCCTTCTGGCCAACTGAAAGCCCCTTGGAGCTGAGAGTGAGGAAAGACTCCCCCCCAGCTTCCTTCATCTCTGGCTCCTCAAGGATCCACTGCCCCGGCAGCTCAGTTCGGCCCCGACTTCCCAAGTGCGCCTCTCTCCCACATGGCGCAAACCTGTCAAGAGCTGCTTTCCACCGGGATGCAGATGAGCAGCAGGGCCTCTGCATCAGGAACACATGGCTCATGGCTTCCTCAAGGGCAGCAGAGGCTGCAATGACAACATCTGGGCCCCAGTGTCACAGACCCTCAGGCAGAAGGTGCAGCCCTGCACGAGGCTCCTCTCTGGGCTCCACCTATTCGCAGGTCAACCCCTGCCCCAATCTCTGCCCCAGGATAGCTCCACCCTTAAGCTACACCTGCTCTGGAGGCTCACGCCCTCCTCTCCCGGTTTATCCAAGAGCCGCTATGGCTCTCAGGCCAGCCAGAGTGACTCTCTTCTCTTGAGCCATGCTGCCAGGGCCCTTGGGCCTCACCCCAGACCATCTCTAGTTACTGCTGTGTGTGCATGCTTGAGGCCCTGACTACAGGGCAGCGAAGGCAGGTAGCTACTGATTTTACTTGCATGATTTGCACACTTAGTGCTCACAAGTACGATAGTTTTGGCAGGGAAGCCAAGGAGAAGACACCAGAAGAGCTGGGAACTCAGCATGCTCTCCCTGCCCCAGAAAGGTGCATGTAGACTCTGCCATGGTGTCAGCGCCAGCCAGCCCTCCACATCTGCCAAAGCCACTTAGGCTGCACGGCAGACAGCAGAGCAGCGGGGCCCCTGTCCGGCTCCAAGTGGTGCGGGGAAGAGGCGCGTGCAGTCCCCAGCATCACGGGCTGTACGCATCGCAGGCACATTTTCTTTCTAACATTAATTCGGGATGAGAAATAGAGACAGATCTGATCTGCACAGCTGGGCCTTGGTGGACAACCAGAGCTGGGCACGGACTGGAAATTTACTCCAGCCATCTGGGAATCCAGAAGATGCACCTAGTGTGCTTTATTTCCTGAGAGAGAGCAAAGTGTCAAATGAGCCAATCCTGCACTTACGCAGGAGCATAGATGATACACTCTTAGTTTTCCCACCCCACAGCATTTCACAGTCAAGAATCCCTGTGATACTTCAGTTTTCTAAAGGTGGAAAGCAAAAGAAAACGTAGGCCCAGGGCTGGCACTACACCAGAGACAGCGCCCATCTCTGTAGGAGATGCATTGGCAAAGGACGCACCACTCAAATGCAGGGCTCCATTACACTGATGGGGGTGCGGGCGGCGGCTGGAGACTTGAGACCTGAGCACGCACGGGAAGTAAGACGCTCCTGGCTTCCTGTCCGCCCTTGCTGGGCAGGACAGCGGGAAAGAATAACCACCCGTCCAAAGTCACCTCTGGCTTCCGTTCCTGGGAAGCCACATCCCTAACCACAGAGACATCCACAAAGGGCAAGCAAGGCGTGTCCCCAGTCACAAAGCTCAAAGCAGCCACAACTCCCAGTGAATGTGTCTGTGTGACAAACTGCCACCTCCTCCCGTGCCTGGAGAGCGCAAACAGCAGCACGGCGCAGTCACTGGCCAGGTCCAGCAAGCTGCCTTTGGCTGCGTACACACTGAGGAGTCTTCCCCAGGGATAGGACAGTGGACCACAACCAGCAAGGGATGCTCCTGGTGCACAAGGAGAGCAGCTGACAGGGAGAGCAGATGCGAAAGTCAGCACCCACCTCCCTGAGCAAGTCCGGATCCGACGGTCCATGAGGTCTGCACTGCTCAACATGTTATTTCATGTAAGTTCTCTCAGCAAATAGACGGCAAAAACTGACGCCATTCTGCAGACACAGACCACTAAGGGGGGCGGTCACTTCCTTTAGTTAAAATTAAGCCAGCTCAGCTTGAAGCTATAGTCGTGCCCCACCCTCTCTGTCAGCCTGCCTCCTGACTCACTACTGTTCCCTCGAGAGAGAACAGGCTAAGTAAATTCCCATTTTAGGTATAAAGCCACAATGAGTTCTAGTTACACCTACACACAGAAGCTACGACTGCAAACACAATTTCGCAAAATAGAGCAAGCTCTCACACACATTGCTTCCCACGCAAATCCAATAGAAAAACACAGACTAAGACCTTTAGGCAACTCATGTGTATCTATGCTCTTAATTATGGACTTTCCACCTGTCTTTTTTTTTTTTTTTTTTTTTGCTTATTTAAAATCACTCATTAAGTGGTACACTCAATTATATAAAACTGGTGTGATGTAGCCATATATCAATACATTGGTATACAAATCAATATCATGATATATCAATAGCAGCATCCTGAAATCTCTCTGTACTTCTTAAATAAGTAGCAAGGTCTATTCTAAAACACAGAGCCACAACCATTTCTGGGAGCAACACAAAATTCCCACTTTCAGACACATCATCTTTCTATCCTAAAAGAAGAAAATACTTCCCTGTGAAAACGCAAGTTTCTTTCCTTAACTGGAAAACAACAGCTTTCCCGCATTCTGACAATCCTGCTCCTGCCCACCTCGGCAATGTCCTCCCACTGAAGGTCACTGGGGTGAGAAAGGAGGGACTTACAATTGAAGATGGCCGGAGGTGGGTGCTCAGTCACCAGGAGGCAGTTTTCCTCATCACTGTTGTCCCCACAGTCATTCTGTTGGTTACAGACCAGTGAGCCAAGAGACAAGCATTTACCGCTGGAGCAGGTGAATTTGCACTCTGAAAAAGTACAACAGAAAGCATGAAGCCATCGATGCAAGTTTGGTGCGCGAGTCATCATTGTCATCCATTTCCCCCTTTCAGGCCATGCTGACTTGGGGACTGATATGATTTGCAGACCCCAGGACACCGGACTCCAAGGAGGAAGACCATGTAATGACCTTCCTTCTCTGAAATGCAGGAGACAGCCCGCCTGGGGACTTCACAGAAGCAGCCCAAGGCTGTAAAACCACCACAGCACCATGAGGCGCACCGATGCCCTGTCTTTCCCCACCTTCCCTGAAGCTGTGCTCCTTCTGGAAACATCCCTGGAGTGGTCCACCTCTCCAAAGAAGATGAAGCCTGCTGGCTGGTAGGGCTGTGCAGAGCTCAGGACTCCTACTTGTCAGTTCCGCTTCTAACTTGACATGGCCGCAGTGACACCTGGCGAAGTCCTTAAAGCTCTGGTGTTCGTTATCTCATACCCAAGAAAAGCCAGCTTCAACCACATCAAGGATGGCACTGATCTCATAATGTAAAATATGGGGAACAGTGTGTGATTTCTGCGACCTAAAGTGGCATCTGTGCCCACGCCCACCATGGGAAAATACAGAAATGTACAGAGCCTACAGCCAAATCCCTGTGGGCCATGCTGAACAGATTCCCCAAGTCTGTACAAATCCATATCTGGAAAGGGAAGTCTCACGAGAATGCTAAAAATAAACTTGCAAACTTAAAGCATTGCCACTAACTTCGGCAGTTAGGATATGGAAAGCTAAACACTGACATGTGAGTGATTATAAAGGCCTTGCGCTGGTCTCCTACAAGGGGCATCCTCTCACATTCCCTGAGGCTCCTCCAACAGCCTCCAACAGTGAGCTAGTAAGACACACACGCAAGACACTCCATGGGGCAATGGCTGCACAAAGAGCCTGGGAGCAGGCCCCCACCCGTGCTGACTGTCACAGCCCCTCCCACCAGGCCTTGCTCAGTCTCATCTGTCTGCAGCAGGGATTGCAGCCAGGCTCTAGCCCGAGCTCATCAATGGTACCCAGCCTCAGCCCGCCCAGGCCCCTCCCAGCCACGCCGACCACACTGGGCTGCACTATACCGGGCTGCCCTTGGCCAGCCTGTCCATTCCTGAAGTGCACCTGCAACCTGCACAGAGAACGCCTTTCTCTGTTGAAAAGAGGCGGAGCCCACAGCCCCCAGGTACTCTTGTGAGCATATGAGGTGGATTACAATTTCGCCTACATCCTAAAAGACCACAGAGCAAGAGGCTAGCAGAGCCTCCGACTTCACTTGCGGTAACCAGCTCAGCCCCATGCACATCCACAGCCAGCACTGCCAGGGTAGGCCTGCATGCTAACCAGGCCAGCCACATCATGACGCCACTGCTGCTCCAAACACCCCTCCCATAGGTGGAAGACTAGAATTTGGGTTTTGGAATCACATTCATCATTACTTTTATTTTTTTAACTTAATGGGAAAACTGATGTCAAAGGAAAAAACCTATCTTCCTTTCCAAAAGAAATGTTGGGCTTCAGGGTAATACCAAATATAAAAACAACATTAACCAAAAATATATATCCTTGGTGTTGCTGAAATAATACTGAGAAAAAGAAAGAATAAACTAACCTTTGAGCCAAACTCCAATGGAAAAGTTGACCATTTCAGTGGTCTGAAAGGTTGTGAAGCGAGACTATACGATTGAAATTTGTGTGGAACTTCAATCCGGCTGGGAAAGGAAATTCGCACTACATTCATTTCAGTTTGTTTGAGGAAGGCATGTCTATAATAACGACATATTTTCAACAGAGTGAAATACTTCAATAGAATCATTCATTCCTTCATTCCTATAGCCAGTAGGTTGTCCTTCTACACCATGCACTAGGTGCTGAGCTGGGGACAGAACTGAAAGAGACTCTAAAGGGTTCCTGCTGTGAATTGTTCACAGCTGTAAACAGAGACGAACTCATCTTCAGACTCTTCCCAAGATCACCGATGTTCCTCACGCCCTTCATACTTAGGGTGGCCCCAGCCTGTAGCAGGCACCAAGCAGTAACACAACACAGAGGCAAAGAGCCTACAGTGAAGAAAGCCCCATGAGATAACTTGGGCAGGTATTATTACTGCATCTTATTGCCCTTTGCCCCTGCCACCACTCAGCCTCTGGGTTTCCAACTCTGCCTTTACAAGCTCAAGACTCCCCCACAGTGCACACCCAAAACCCAGACAAGTCTTCAGCATGGCTGGTCTTGTCGGTCAGCTTCATGTTACTGGGACGGCCCCATGGGGCTTGTTGGCTCAGGAAGCACTTCCTACTTATGTAACAGGACTATCAACACCAACCCAAAGAATTTCAAATTCATACAACCCAAATCCTCTTGGTGGTGAATCAATAGCCCAACATCAACCAAAGGTCTTTCTACTTAAAGCAAATTGAGCTGAAATTCTGAATTTACTAATTTCCTAATGTGATATAGAAAATGCTAGAAGACTGCTACAGTGCTGTGAAATATCAGAGCTAATATAAATGCCAGAGTGAAGCTGCAGGCCAGTGTAGAACAACTGTCCAAGTCAACAAGCTGGGTGTTGACAAGGCTGGCTTCCAACCCGTTCCTGACTCACCCTCCAAGGCCAACCCCACCACTGGGTACTGAAAAGCTCAGGGTATTCATCCTTTAGCAGGCAGGTCATTATGGAGTTTTGGCCAATGCATGCTTCACTGGGTGCCTAAAAGAAAATGCCACCTGGGGCTCCTGCTCCACCCTGAGGGGACTCCAGAGCATTGAAGGTGTGTGACAGGTGGGCAGGCGAGGACAGCTGCCCTCGAGAAGCAGGAGCCCATTTATTCTGAGCCTCTCTTCACCTCCTGTTTAAATGTTTAGCTGGCATCTGCTAACATGCAAAAAGAAACCTCTCAGAGTAGTCAGGTATTCAGGTACTTCCTGGACACGGGGCTACTTGGCAGGCTCTGTTCTGTGCATGGGGCCATCTGGAAACTGAGGAACCAAAGCAGTCTGACTCCCAAACAATACTTTCACACACCTGCTCTAGGAAACGCCTTCAAAGGAGTATAGTTAATGTTAAAGAAAGAAGATGGAAAAATAAATTTAAAATAAAAATAAAATTTACAATGTTTTGTTCATTTTTCATGGAACTCACTGAGAATTTCCGGCAGTCCAGAAACTGAAGGAGATGAAGGAATGTTAAACATTGGAAGCATCTGGTGACAAGGCCATGGTTATTTCATACGAGGATATTAGAATGGACTGCAGAAGGGAACGCTCAGGGGCCATAGACTTACTAAACCCATTGGTAGTATGTAAATAATTCCTCCTCTTAAAAATAATTAAACAGCTGGGGAATTAGCTCAGTGGTCTAAACACCTGCCTGGCAAACACAAGGACCCAAGTTCAATCCTCCACATCCTATTGGCCCTAAAACAAGGTGTAGTGGCACACGCTTGTAATCCCAGTGCTGGGGAGACTGAGACAGGAGGATCACTTCAAGTCTGAGTTATGTAAGGAGATACTGTATTGAATAAATTAATTAATCAATAAAATAAAATTTTAAATTTTTAAAAATTAGAACTTTAAAATTAAAAAAACAGCAGCACATCCAGAGGTCCCACAGATCCACTTCTTGCTTCAACAGTGCTTGGACGAACAGACCCAGAGACTCCCTCTTTCATCTTCCATCGACCATCCAGGTACAAATTTCAGAACCATTTTCTCGCCTATCTCCCCCTTCCAAAGGACCAGACAACACCATTCTTTGGTAGGGAGCTCCTCACTGCTGGCCAGCCATGACCTCTCAGATTCATCCTAATCATTCCACTGAGGTGGAGGCTGCTGTCAACCACTTGGTGAACCTCCATCTGCAGGCCTCCTACAGCTACCTCTCTGTGGGCGTGGGCCATTTCTTCTGAAAGCAGGCCAACGAGAAACGCAAGGATGCCGAGCATCTCCTGAAGATGCAAAACTGGCCCCGCGGCAGCCATGTTCTCTTTCAAGATGTGCAGAAACCATCTGAAGATGAATGGGGTAAAACGTTGGATGCCCTGGAAGCTGCCCTGGCCCTGGAGAAGAACCTGAAGGCCCTCCATGCCTGGCCCTCTGCCAAGATCGACCCCCATATCTGTGTTTTCCTGCAGAATCACTTCCTAGATGAGGAGGTGAAGCTCATCAAGAAGATAGGTGACCACCTCGCCACCCTCCACAGGCTGGCGAGCCCCCAGACTGGGCTGGGTGAGTAGCTATTTGAAAAGCTCCCCCATAAGCATGACCAGGAGGCCACGGAACCTAGAGGTCCCTTGAGGGGTTCCTGCATCCCCTGGCATCGGGGCTCTGGCCTAACCCTCTCCCTCCAGCCACTAGGCAGCTTTCTCACCCTTCTGGAGCCCCCTCCAAAATCTTGGACCAAAAGAAAATAATCCCTTTTGCAGCAAAATAAATAAATAAAAATTTAAAAATGGTATTCCTTTCTGTCATAATGTTCTTGTAAAAATACCAGAATCAACGAAAGATTTTTAGAATCACGGTACATACTTCTAGTAGACCCAGAATTCACCCCATATGTAGGAGTGAATCATCTTAAAGACCCATGGTCTTCATGCCAGGGGGGACCCAGAGCATCCTCATCCAACTCCTCACCTTGCAGAGGGGCAGTCGTCCTGGGGGAACCACTGCTCCAGGTAAAGTGGGCACAGAGTTGAGAAGAAAACTCCTCCATCCTGAAAGTCATTCTAACCATGCGCAAATTAGGATTAGCCAGCGGGCACACCATGTGAGAGGAGAGACAGGAAAAGAATAATTGTGAATATGAGAAGCTCCTAATATTTTATGGCCCTTGAAAAATCAAGGAATTTTAAGAATCCTGAAACCCAGAAATAAATGGAACATCCTAGTATTTTCTGTGAATTCTTGAACTTATTTATAAAAATGTTAAGGAACCACAGTTTAACAATCTAATTTAATCCTACATTTAGGGTTAAAAGATAAATGTTCAATCATACTTTACAGGAGAACCAATCTGCTTTTCAGAGACTATAATCCACTTGGTAGAGTAAACACACCATTACTTAATGGGCTACAAAAAGTCACTCTCAAACGTTCTCACTTTTTTAAAAGCCTTACTTTTCACAGATACAAGCTCAGTCACAAATAAGGACATAGCACAGCCTCGCACCTCAGCTGCAGCTTCAGCCTTTTCTGGGGGTTGGCAAGGCGGGCTACGTCAGTTATTTCTGTCACAACTCATGCAGCAACACTGCCTCATTTAGCTCACACTTCTACCACTCACAGGCCCGGAAGCCAGCAGTGACTCTGGTTCCACATTTCGAGTGTGAGCGTCTCCAGCACGCTCCCAGTAGCCAGGGCTTCTCGGTAAATGTATGCGGTGAAAGACTTTAGAGGTTAGACGTCCTTGTTGGTGAAGTACAAGTAAAGAATGGATTTCTAGGTTACATAAATCATTTCATCCCACCCGATGCGTGTTTCCGTTTCCCAGCATAGAAACGCAAGCAGCACTTTTTAACAATTTACACAGAAATCTACCCTGCCTGTTCCTGCACCAGGTATACAACTTCCTATAACAAAAAGACACCACAGTGAAGACAGAAAACAATGGCTAAAAGACCAAAACACACGACCCAGAGAGTCAGGGAGAAGCGGGAGCACCTGTGGCATAAGCTTTCAGGACTGGTCACTGAACTGGCTACCAAGCCAGGAAGCCCCCAAAGCCACTGCGGGTGCAAGGTGTGCCAAGACGGCAGCCCCCCACTCATCACCGGGAACAGACCTTTCCTTATTCTATTTCATCCGTGTTGCTTCATGCAAGCGTGGAGGCTATCTAGACAGACGCCTAAGCTACCAGCAAGGACAAGGGTCGCCACACTGCCACTTCCTGTGTTGCCAAAGTCAGAACCACAGCACTCACAAATAGCACTTCAGCCAGCTCTGACGATAGAGCTTTGAGAAGCTTCAGAAATGAAATAGCATTAATTTGGGCAAATCTTAAAGGCCAGCTTTCACCAGTATGCCGATGACACAGATGTGCACGCTGCGCTGGGAGATTTCCAGTGCAAGTACACATGGCACCAAACAGAGGGAGACCCGACGCCAGCACTCCTCACCTCTGCACGCTCCGCTCAAACTCACGCAGCTCAAGGACATGCGGCCCTCACTCCGCAGTGAGGCTGACATTTCTGGGCATAAATTCAAAACAGAGGTAAGCTTAACTTGAAGGCTTATATTCTATGTAATGAGTTAAAGAACCCCATAAGCATTTAATAAAAGCCTGATCTTCAGTAATGCTATTGAAGCCACAGCTGTCCCCAGAAAGATGACCAGATAACAGGGTGCTTGCCCACATAATAAGATTAACGAAGAAGACCTTCCCACCCCAAATGGTAATCAAGTTTGTTTAAGAATTCAGTCCAGGGGCCAGCGAGATGGCTCGGCAGTCTAGAGCACTTAATTAGGCAAGTTTAGGCAACTGCAGGGACCATGATTTGATCCCTGGCACCACATGCTGCACCAGCCCCACCCCCAGGGCAGGCTGAGCTGGCCATAATATATATATATATATATATATATATATTAATTCAGTCCAGTGATACAGCCTATCACTCTCATTTTGGTACAGATTATGTTAGTGTGTCTCAAAATTTCTGAGAACCTTAAGTAAAAATGTACAAGGTGCTCTTCAAAGTCCAAAGTACTCAGAGGTTTCAGGCTTTGAATCCTAAATCACCCCTTTCAGCAGCTTTAAAACTTACCCAACTTTCCATTAAAACCCTTTTAGTCAATAGAACTTTCTCAAGGACTCAAAACAGCAGTAATACCACTTATTTTCTACCTTTAAAGCCATAAAACGAATGAGCAAATGTCTCTGTGGCTTTGTGTACCTAAGTGGGAGGAAAGCCTCCTCCTCAGGAGGCCTCCTTCTAAGCAGAACAGCACATAGTGCTGCCAGGCCCTTGGGAAGAACTGCTGCAAAGCCATCTGCAGGTTAAAAAGGTGTCCACACCCCGCTGGCGAGAGACAGTCTGAGAGCCAAGAGACACGTGGGCCCTGTGGCTGTCTTCAGATTCTGAGACCACCTGTCTCTTGTGGGTTTAAGTGTTACTTTATAATCAGGAAAAATAAAAATCCAATTTTAAGGAGGGACATCTCTGCATATCAAATGTTTGCAGAATTCTAAATCCATCAAGGGCTGGGGAGATAGCTCCGAGGCACAAGTGCCTGCTGGGCAAGTGCAAAGTCGTGAGTTCGAACCCTGGTCCCATAAAAAAATAAATAAATAAATAAAATAAAAAATAAATCCATCAAAACCACACTTTTGGGCTGAGGGGATAGCTCAGTGGAATAAGCGTTTGCCTGGCAAGCACAGGGTCCTGAGCTCAATCCCCGGTACCACAAAAAACAAAAACAACAACAAAACTCCCACACTTCTAAAGGGAATGATGCAATGTTCCCTTCCTATGTCACCACCCAAACAGAAATCCCCTCCACGCCCCAAGCTTACTCCTTGCTCACACTGCAAAACAAACGCCACTTCAATCGTTTTTTTCCTTGTAGGAGGCTGCACTGAGTATGTGGGTTGGACAGGCTGCTGTGCTGGGGACCTCTGGGCAGAGTGCCACCACCTACGGCAGAGCTCACCACCTAAGGAGGAGGCTCAGGCAAAACAAGGCTGACATCCCCACGTGCCCTGCCAGCTGCTGGACGTGCCATCCAAACTCAGGAGTGCTCAAGGATCTGGAGCCCAAGCATGGTTACATCCCTAATGTTTTGTCTCTGCAACGTACTGCACACAGTGTGTGCATACACAAGCGTGCACCTGAATTAGAAAGTCCAGCAGGATGGGTCTATGCAAAGGGAAAACACAGCCATGTAGCCAGCACTCTGAACAAGAGACACAAAGGCACAGGAGCAGCTGCTGGGTGCCCCCCACTTCATTCTTGAAGGGTAGCGGTGGCTGTGAAGTGCACAGACCTTGGAGCTAGGCACCTGGCTAGGACGCCTCTCTTGTGCTCTGCTGAGGACCCGTATGGTTCTGAACCAAAGACTGAAGACCAGAGCAAGGGCATCCACTACACGCTCACTACAGCTGCAGCAACCCAAATGTCGTGAAACCGAGGCTCTGCAAAGCAGCAGTGCTCCAGGCCATCAGGCGTACACGTCCGGTGCAGGGATGAGCCTGCAGCCTGCTCTCGCCTCAGCTGCAGCCAGGGACGCGAAAGCCACGCTCCCCACTTCACCTTCCACCTGGCCACCAGAGAGCCCACCGCCAGGGCTGAGCAGACCATGCTCTCAAGCTAAGGGGACAAAGCCATCACGCTCGTCACGCCCAGGGCCTGCTCACTGCGAAGGGCCGCCACACAGCTCAGATGGAGAAGGGAGCCACTGCCAAGAGCAGCCCCAAAGCTCCCTCTTTCCATTACTGGGCTGCTTTTAAGAAAGCACATCCACCCAGTGTCTCGGGGCCTGCAAGTGGCACTCAGAAAGCACCCCCCAGAAGGAGGGCAGTGCCTTGGGCACTAAGGTCAGCTCTCTCCAGCCCCCTTCCTAATTATGCCATTCCTCTCTGCTCCCAGAAGTGCCCACTGATCTCGTGCACCCAGGGACTTGTTCTGTGTGCAACATGTCCCATGAGCAAAGAAACAACAGAAACGCAACACGTTATGGACAAAATAAGCCCTGGAGAAGAGTTAATACCTACTCAGTAAAACTTAACAGGTACTTGGTGAATCACAACTGAATTAACATGTCTGATCAGAGAGTTCCTCTGGCCAGCAAGGGAGCTGCATTATCCTGTAAGATTTCCAGTGTGGACAACCACTTCCTGAGGCAGGGCACCTCCCTGTGGTGAAGGCCCTGATTCCAGACCCTAGGCTGGGGCCAAGCGGCTCCCAGGAGGCAGAGGCCACACTTCAGCATGGACAGCTCTAGCCAGAGGTCCATCAAGCTCAGCACTGTGGCTCTAGAGGTAAGCACCGTTTTCCATCACAAATAAATGTAAGCCACGCTTTTCATTTGTAAAATGGGAATCAGCACAGGAGACAAAGTACACAAAACATACAAAATTGCCTTGACGAAACAGGCTCCACTTCTCAGTGTTACTATCTCTTACCTGCAGTTGGCTATTTTACTTTTTGTGACTGTGACAACAACTTCCTTCCCATGAATCCACCTTTAGTGGCTCTCTGGAGTGAGGCTTCAGGAGTAAGAGCCACAGTGTAAGGCTGCTGCTTCACACGATGGAACGTGGGTAGTTCTAGGCCACACGGGCAGACCCATTCCTTGACAACTTGTTTCTGATAAAGAAGGCAATCTTTGCTCCCTTCCACACAACCTGCCACTGACCCCAACTATGCTTTCATGAAGCTCATCTTCAATCCAAGCCTACACTGCTGGCTTTTCAGAGGAGCTGAGATACTAAAAAGACATTCCGTGCCCTGCTAGGTTGTGTCCTCCCAAAAGGTACCACTGTCCCATAAATCACCGAGTGTGGTACCTAGCTGGCAAGTGACAAGCTTGCTTCCCCCTGAAGGGCACGCAGAACCACCCAGGATTCTGTGTCTCTCACAAAATGCATATCCAGAGGCCAGAGAGCCACCAGGCTGACACGGTGTGCCGAGGTCTGTGCGAGCAGTGCCTGCATTTTCCCATAGTTCACCTGCACAGTCTGAGATCATGGGCCACCTGGGCTAGAAGGGACCCCAAATATTAAGGAAACCAAGGCTCTGGCTTCAGTATGGAGACACTTCAGGTCCAAAGAAGGGAGACACCAGTGTCATTCAAATCAGACTGCCAGCACCCAAAACCTAGTGCCCCGAACCTCCTTGTGTGACTTGTGGGAAGTTACTTACCCTGTATCTGTCTCAGCTTGCATGCTTAAAATCTGCAAATAATAACAGTGGTAATCATGGAGATATTTTAAGGATAAGATAATATAATTCATGTAAAGAACTTACAAGAGTCAGGGCTGGCCAAATAACTCAGCAGATTAGAGCACCTGCGAGCAGGCAGAGGGGCCAGGGTTCCATCTCCAGGCCTGCCATGCCTGCCCCCGGGCTCATTAAGATAGCAATTGAGACTGGGTGTGGTGGCACACTTGTAATCCCAGCTTTTGTAGGCTGTAAACAGGCAGATCACTACAAGTCTGATCTTGTAGTGAGACCCTGAACATCCTATAGATCCTTCCCTAAAATACAAAAAAAAAAAAAAAAAAAAAAAAAAAACTTACAAAACTCCCAGATTAGTAGATACACAAGTAAGTTTCAGCCAAACCATGATGCAACTGTTTGGCTTAATAATTCTCAAACTCCTGTACTAGTTGGAATGTCATTTTGCACAAATGTTGTAAAGTGACAAAATTAGGCACCAACAAACAACATATCTGTGCTGCTACACGGAGGGCTTTGTCCTCAGCCATGTGTCCCCACTGACCCAGACACTATGATAGCATACAACATCATGAAGTGCAGCACTGCATGACCCAGAAATCTAGAAGATCTCTGCAGACTCTTACTGGCTCCATAAATACAGATGTAAGGTCATTCACGAAGCTCATAAATAAAACACATTCCAGCACAGAGCTGCTGCGAGCTTTCAGTGCTGGTGAAGAAAGCACGTGGAACAGTATTTGGAGTCATGGAATCAAGCCACCACTGACCCAACCCTTTATCCCCTTGTTTAGATACCATTCCTGTCTTCTAGTCTCTGGCCCTACATGGGTCAGAGGGGCGGGGGCCAGGGGGCGGGGCCGAGTGCCCTGAGGCACTCCATAAGCATTGCAGAATGAATGCTGAGTACCAAGAAACACTCTGCAAATAACTGCCGGGCTGGCAAACCAAACGCACAGTGTGTGTTCATCTGCTTTGGCTGGGCCCAGTATAGGCTGCCTGCGACGCATGACGTCCACTGAGAGAGCCTATGAGGACTAAGCGCCCGCAGACCCATGGAGAGGAGGCTGCAGACCCAGCTAGCAGGAGAGACTCCAGCGCTGTGCCAGGCCTCAGTCTGCAGCTGGCCCGTCAGGCCAGCGAATGGCTCAGTCCCGTATTGCTCAAAGTGCATGTAAAGCTTCAAGGCCAGGGCCACACCAAGGGACAGACATCACTAGCAGACACACTCTGTCCTGAGCTCCCGCAGAATTAAAGACACAGGCCGGGGGTCCATTCGCACTGCTGGACTATGCAGCCGGGATGTGATGGGTCCTGCTGGGCTCAGGAACGAGCAGATAACAGGTGCTGAGTGGAGGCAGAACCACAAGCCGCCATAACTGGAGAGCCATTATTCTTGGGAAAGGAAACTGGGAGCCAAAGCAGGCCTTCAGAAGATGTCAGCACTGGGACGGTACCTGCCACGAGGCACAGCACAGTGAGGAGAGAGGCAGGGGCCCAACACACCTGCTCCACACCCCCTCTGGTCCGGAAGCCCTCCACCAAAAGGCCTGGCAGGGAAGAGGGGGACAGAGACCTCCTGCCAGGCAGCCATGTACAGCCCCCACTGGCAGATGGGCAGCAATGAGGCGCTGCAGCCCCAAGTCCAAGCAGAAAGCCCCAAGAACAAGAGCCCTCCGCTGGCTGCAAAGGTTGACAGAGCCTATCCTGCTAATCCCGAGGTGCTGGCTCTGTGTGCATCAGCCCCAAGCCGGACCCTCAATACCCTACGCCCCCACAACCCAGAGAACATGGGCACTATCCCAGATGGCCCTAACCACCTGCCACCGGTCAGACTGTCACACACATCCTCCACGGGGCAGACTTGTGCTCCAGATAGATGCCTACAAATCCCACTTGTGGAAAGCAAAGCTAAGTAGAGAAAGGCCATTACCCACTCCCCACCTTAATGAATCAATGCAAACGATAGTCCTTTCTCAGGCTGTGACCCTGTGTTTTGGAAATCTGAATAAACTCTTATCTGAAAGAAATAATACTGAGAGGTAGGAAGGGCTCTTCCAGGACTCAGCCTTGGGCTGTACTGTCAGCATCTCAAGTTGAGCCACAGGCTAATTTCAACTTCCTGTAGTCTTAGATGAAAGTAACAGCAAAGATGATCCTCTAAAGAACCTCCTCCTGGGGCTCACAAAGAGTTTGAGTAAAGACGTACCTGACGTTCAAGCACTGTACTTCATGGTCAGCAATAAAGCTACTTCCAGAAGGTCTGTGCTGCTCTGGTGCTGAAGGCTATGTGGGTACCCTCCTGACCAAGCTCCCCTGAGCTCCTGGAGGGGACGACACGGAGGGCAGGGACCTGAAACCTAGGCTCCTTGGTCACTGCCAGGCCTTTGGGTTAATGGACTCATGCTGAGCTGCAGGAGAGAAGTGCAAACTGGGGCAGGAGGGGACGTTGTAAGTAACCATACAGCATGGAACCATGTGGGTAGGAAGCTAAAATAGGATTCATCTGGCATGCCCAAATTCACCGTTTGCCATGCAGTGAACCCTGGGACCTGAGTCCTGCTTGTTCTCTGGCCTCTAAGCAACAGCGACAACAGTGAGGCTGACTGCACATGATGCCGTACTGTGGAAGTCCCGGCCCCTTGGACCAATCGTGTAAGGAAGAGATGGGCCCTAGCAGGTCCCAGGGCCAGTTCAGAGCAGTGAATCATGTGTCAGTTAAAGAGTTTCTTCACTGTAACGAGCACCCCAAGACCATGACCTATGAAGAGAAGACAGCCACCTTGGCTCTGTTGTACAGAGCTCTAGTCCAAGGCCCCAAGCCCCAGCACACAGCTTCATGGTGGTAGCCAACAGCGAAACCTCGCACCCAGAGGCCAGAGAGCAAGAAATGGCAAGGAGATGGGGCCAAGGTTCTTGCATCTCCTTCAGGAATGTCCGCCCATGGCCAGAAGACCTTCCCAGGCCACCTCCTGAGGTCCCACAGCTCCCGAGGGCGCCGTAGAGCACAGCCCAAGCTTTCACAGCAGTGCCTCCGGGTACACCGCAGGTCCAACCACAGCACTGAGTTCTGGTAGAAAGGGCATCATGTCTCAGTCTCCTGACCCCAAAGCCCTTCCCCAGGGACCTGTCTTGAGCCCAGCACAGAGCCAGGCACAAGGGAGGGCTCAGAGGGCTGGAGAACAAAGACAGCCTGCCCCACTGACCGCCTTTGTTAAGAAAAATGTGTCCAGCTGTCACCAGAGCAGCATAGCCACCCACCAATAGCCACAAACAGGAAAGCCTCACAGCGTCAGGATAGGGCGACACTCCCTTCTGTAATGGTACTTTTTCCCACATGCCAACTACATTCACCCAAGAACGGCACAACATTTCATGGACAGCTTACTAGATAATGCTGATCATCACACTGCTTCCTCTAAGGTTCAGTGAGCCCCAGACATCACGTGAACTCTGCTGGTGACAGAACGAATAGAACCCTCACAGTTCTAAAGACTGATCTCTTGACTCTTGACTACTCCTTTTCCAGGTCATGTTTAATGACGTTGTTTTCTGTACAAGAGAGCATTGTTGGAAAACTATTTTCAGTGCCTGTCACAGCATTTGAGGTCCCTGAAGCCTGAACTGATCGCTCGCCGGATGGTTAAAGAATCAACTTGATCAATCTAGAGCTTGATGCCCACTTAGAGATGCGGAGGCTCAGCCTTCTAGAGAAGCTCTCACAAATTTTCTATCAGCTTAAATACAAAAATCGCTAGGCTTTGCGGTTGATCCTTTGCATTTCCAGGAGCAGCAGACATCTCCAAGTCTCTCTTCTCACCCAGTGTGGAAAACACCTTGTTCCCACCTGCTGGGCCCTTGGGAAGCTCAGCTCATTCAGGACAGCACCAGCGCACGGCCTTGGGACCCAAACTCTCCAGGCCCCTGTACCTTCCTAGCCTGACCCAAGCTGCAGCCTGGGCGGCAGGCCACTATTACCACACACCGGGAGAAGAAACGGGGCTTCCAGACAGCCAAGGAGGAGAGTGACCAGTGGGTTTTCCTTATTAGCTCAGTTTACAGATAATAAAGGAAAGTCTGAGAAGCTGGGGAGCTGCCAGGAAGAAAGTGGCTAGCCACACGTGCAAATCGGCACAGTTCTCAGCTCCTGGGGCACCTACAGTGCCAGCTCGCAGGCTCCACACCAGATTCATACAATCAAGGCAGAACTCACACCTTCCAAGAGCGCGCCACCTATACACAAGTACCGACACTTAGCGTAATTCACCATGACTGTAATGCAGGCCCACAGGCCAGGGGCCCCACTTGCGCCTCCGCCACTGCCTCCTCAAACAGACAGCCCCGACCAGAACTTGATCAGTCCCCTTAGCATAGAAGACAGGATGACTGAGTTAAACACAAAGGTTCCTTCTAGAGATGCTCAGTGTATCTGTAGAGCAGGGAAGCATTCAGAAGAAACATTCCTTGGCCTATACCCTAAAGGCAGGCAGGTATTTCTTTAGAGAAAGACAGAAACACTCCACTGTGTATACACACAACAAGTACTTTCTTTATCCACCTCTTGATGGGCATCTAGGCTATTTCTATAGATTAGTTATTGTGTTACTAAACATGAGTATGAATGCATTACTATAACATACTGCTGGGGAGATAGCTCAGTGGAATAAGCACTTGCCTGGCAAGCACAGGGTTCTGAGTTAAATCCCCAGTACTGAAAAATAAACAAATAAACAAACTACAGCATACTGTCGTTAATTCTTTTGAGAATTAGATATGTGCTAATTCCTCCCCTCTGTTTGGTTCTCTTTAGAGCTTCTATTTGCTGAAGTGAAGCTTTCATATCCTCCATTCTTTTCCATAAGTCATTCAGCTATGTGTATCTTTAAATTCACTGATTATTTCAGTAACTGATTCACTCAGCTACTTGCATCTATTTGGATCTTCTCTCAACAATAATTTTAACTATCAGTTTTGAGAATTTCATCTTTAATATCAGTGGAATCAGTTTTGGAGAAATTAAGAATTTCTGAAGGCATCTTATTGCCTTATTCATTATTCTTGTTTTTCTGTGTTGAAGTATGCCAATCATCTAGGGTAAACGTCTCTGCACCGCTGGTGTGTGTGGTGCTAAGGAGTCTTCTGAACATGCAGCCTTTCTCTGTGACGGCCCTCGGCTGTGGGAGGCTCACAGCGTCCACTCAACCTACGCCAGGTGCTAGGTTCCGTCTCTGGCACTGCTTTGAAAGAACAAAATGCCAGTGATATCAGCGCTCAAAGAAACAATTTTACATCAATATATATTTTTAATCTATTTACAAGGATGGGTTTTTTGGCTTTTTGTTTTTTTTTTTTTCTGTCTTAGCCTGCCTTAGGGTGGATCTGGGGATCAGACTGCTATCCCCTGTGCCTGAATAGGATTGCCCACGCAGGCATTTAAACCTCTGAGCTAACCCGAAAGCCTCCCTCTCTCCCTCTCTCTCTCTCTCTCTCTCTCTCTCTCTCTCTCTCTCTTTCTTCCCTCGCTCTCCCTCTCTACCTCCTTCTTTTTTTTTCCTTTAGTATTTGAGTCATTCTTGATTTTCATGCCCTTGTGTACTTCCCCAGAGAGGCTTATTCTTTCATCTTGCAATTGTGATTATCTTCTTCTTCTGGAATTTCATTCAGCATTTTCAATAATGTTGATTTAGTACACATGAATTTCATTAGTTTATACTTACTTTGGAAGGTCTTTATTTCTCCCTTGATTTTGAAGGACAGCATTGTGTAATCTTCAGCTGGCAATTATTTGCCTTCAGGGATTGAAATGCAACATTCAAAATCCTCCTGGCCTTAACAGTTTCTGTTGAAAAAATGTGCTAACATTCTTACAAATTTTCCATTATGAATGTTCTGGCCTTCTCTCTAGCAGCTTTAAGTAGTCTTTCCTTACTCCGAAGCTCTGGCAATTTGACAATAACATGTTAAGGATACTTGGGATTGTAGTTCCTGAATATTCACCGTAATCCCGACGTTTGGAGAAATGTCTGCTGTAATTTCAGTGACTACATTTCATATGCCATTTGGCTGTACCCCCAGCCCTCCTCATGACTAGTAAGTCTTCGATGTGTTCTTTTACAGTTATCCAATAGTTCCTGAATAACCTTTTCATTTTTATTCTTTGTCCTTCATAATATACTCATCTACTTTATCTTCAAATTCTGATATTCTTCTGATTCATTTATCTTACCGTTAAAATTTCAACTTTTTAATTTGCCTAACTGCCATTTTTCATTTCCATAAAATCCATTTCACTCTTTCAGAACTTCTATTTACTAAAGTGAAGCGTTCATATCCTCCATTCTTTTCCATAAGTCATTCAGCTATTTGTATCTTTTCTTGAGTGCTAACCCAAAAGCCCTGAAAAAGTTGAGAAGGATTTTTTTCTGTTTTTAAAGTTCTTTATTGTTTCACTAACAGGGAAATAGAGAGCGACACTGTAGGACAGGCTAGCAGAGGTAAACAGAGGCAGAAGAGACAACCCAAATTAGGCATTAATGATAACATGCATATGAAAGGAAGAAAAAGGAAAGCTAAAAACATGTGAGAGCATAAGAAGGGACTACAAACAAAAGTGACTAATGAATTAGCAGAAATACAAAGTCACAAAACCTATGAAACAGCCCTTGGTGTGAATAAGCCTGACAAACAAGCTAAGACACTATGGGACCAAGAGCAGTACCACTCGTGCGTAGCTACACACACACCGGCCTGTGAGATCATTACACTCAATTATTTCCTTTGTGCTTCTATTGTCAGATGTCACCTGATAAAGGAGGAATATGAAAACTGGCTTCATCCAGAGTTTGCCTTCTCACTCCGTCCAAGCAGGAGCTGTCGAGGACATTCAGAGGCTGAGCTCAGCCCCTTCCGTGAGATGAGTGATCAGATGGGCTTCCCAACGATAGGACTCAGTCACGCTCAGCACCTCAAGGTGCTCCAGGAAAGAAGGCACCAAAGTAACTTGGATGGTCTACCACTGCTCATTCTCATATTGTGTAGGGACATCCAGACTGCAAGTCAAAGATCTGGAAATCACAGGCCACGCTCCTGGGGACCCAGCTGGTATCTGTGTAATACAGCAATTACTCTAGGTTCCCCTGAGGAAGGCACACGGTTGGGAGTGCAGGGTCTGCTCTACAATGAGAAGCCACCAACTGCCAACTTTTGGTTGGTCTCTGCACCGTTGTTCCCAGACTCAGACCCCTCACCCTACCCTGAAAAACCTCTCTCTCTCTCTCTCTCTCTCTCTCTCTCACACACACACACACACACACACACACACTCTCTCTCTTTTCTTGTCAGAATATTCACACCACCACCATTTTGTCTGCATGCTCCTCTCCATGGCCAACTGCACTCCATTCCAGCCAGCACTCACACCATCTAGCTGTGTCACAGGGCTTTTCTGCCCAGCAGTATGGTCTCTTGTAAGCCAGGACAGCGGTTCCTACAACCCTATGATTCTAGTTTGCTGTGTCAATATTGCCATTTTCCTAGACGCAAGCTAACATCAGAGAGGGTGCCTACTGAGGCTCTTATGTCCTGGGGACACAAACATGTGGGCTTTTTGTGTCCATCCACGCCACTCACTGAGGCAGCAGCAGAAGTTGCTTAAGATGTTCCAGTACCAGTTCTAAATCTGCCTCCTACTTGTTCTGTTGATCCCGGGGACCCTCAATGTGATATTAAGCCCACACAGAAACACTGGGAATTGTCCCCCTAGCCCTGATCGCTTGGCTAAACCAGGCCTCTTCTGCTTAGTGGCAAAGACCTCACTCACAGGCATATGCTGAATTTTCCTTTAAGGCCTAGAGGGAGGGGAATTTGCCCTCCCCTGCTGAGCAGCCAGTCTACTCAGCACTGTGCCTTACTACTTAACCTTCAAATTACCAGTATTTGGGGGCTTTCACCTGGTTGTTTGATCTCTCAAGTTGCAATCCAACTGTTTCCTATGGGTTCCCTGTTTCGTGACATAGCTATACCCTTATTTGGACAAATATTCTGAGACATTCTGTGTGTGATGGTTTTTGTTCCTGTTATTGTTTATGTCTAGTTGTCCTCTCAAAGCCTCATGTAGTCATTGGGCAGAGACTTCTAGAGTTTGAGACTTGATCCATGATCCCTGGGATTATGGGTTTTAGTACTTCTGGGATTATGGGTGTAGCCTAAGGCAGGGGCTAAGGCGGAGAGCCTAAATGTAATATAAAGAGAGACAGGGAGACAGACTCAGGCTGTTGCTGCTGCTCTGCTGCCGTGTTTGGTTGGCTACCTCTGCCGCCATTTTGTTGCTGTTCTGCCGCCATGAACTGGATGCTCTCTGCTCTGTTCCACTCAGCCTTGGGCCAGCCAAATATGGACTAAAGCCTCCACAAACTGTGAGCTAAATAGACCTTTCCTTCCTTCATTTTGAGTGTTGGGTATTTGTCCCAGCAACGAATAAAAAGTAACTAATACAGAATTTGGTACTGAGAGTGGGGTCATTGCTGCAACTATACCTGATAATGTGGATTACAGGCTTTTGGGAATGGCTTACGGAAAGAAATAGAAAAGATTCAGAGATGTCAGCTAAAAACAAAGTACTAGAATGGCTTCGGCTGTTCAGCTTGGGCAATTCTGGTCAGAGCTTAGACCAGAGGACTGACAAAAAGCCTGCCTGTAAAGACCAGGCTGAGGAGGTTTCTGCTGAAAAACTGGACAGCATTGGTCAATAGACTCCAGATGATTTGTGCTATGGATTGGCTAAAAGTCTGTCAGAATTTTGCTCATGCCCAGAGACTTTGTCTAAGACTGAGATTAAGCATGGCGGACTGATTAAGCTTTCAAGAGATATTTCAAAGCAACAAACCATTGGGGCAGTGGTATGGTTGTTATTGGTGGCTTTTAGCCAGATTTATGTTAAAAATCAAAAGAAAAGAGCCAAGAAGGATGATTTAAAATGTGAGTTTGGCCAAAAAGGAAACACCAGGAAATCTGTGGACTGCAAAGATGGAGCTGAGAGGATCTCCATTGCTGGGAAGGAACCAGCAAATTGAAAAGATGGCCTGAGAGCATCACAAGAGGTGACAGCACTCTGTGCTTTACATCCCCAGAATTGCAAAGCAGAGAGTCTTTGCCTAAAAAAAAAAAAAAAAAAAGAAAAGGCCACAGAGACCCAAGTACCAAAATGGCGGCAGCAGCCAAACCAGGTTCCAAAATGGCGCCAGCATAGACAGTTTGTTCCTAAGAATCAAGGTCAAAGTGTTCACCAATCCATGCACTCCACCCCTACAAGCAAGAGAGAAGGTAGCCCGGCTACTGCTCCAGCTGGCAGCAGACCCTGGCATCATCCACATGGCATTGGTTTTAGGTGCATTCAAAATATAAGAGCTGTTAGTTTAAAAAGGCTTCCACCTCGATTTCAAAAGAAGGCCTGGGAGGCCAGACAGTGTGCTCCTGAGAGGGCAGTGTGTAAAGCAGAAAGCAAAACGCCAATTCAGTAAAAACCCCAAAAGTTTAAAAAAGCCAGGAATGTGGATCATGCTAAGAGGGAGCAAAACCAGCCTAAGAGAGAAGCCATAGAAATTACCACCAAGAGTGCTATAGGAGCAGAGTTACATGATGCTCACAACTCAGTGCAGACTGCTTCAGATTCTCCAGTGGGAACTATGAGATTTAATGTTTACCCTGCTGGATTTTGGACATGTGTTGGTCTCAATGTTTTGTATTACCCTGTTGTTTGCAACTTTTAAAATTATAATGTTTATCTTATGCCTTTAAATGTTAGATATGTTTAACTCTTCTGTTACACAGGGGCTCACAGATCAAAATTTGCCTTAGATCTTGAAGGAAACTTGGGATTTGGACTTTTCGGCAATGCTGAAACTATTGGGACTTTGGCAACTCTTCCAGATGGACTAAAATGTCTTTTGTAAAAAAGGGATATGTATGAGACTTTGGAGGCCCAGGGGCAGAATGTTATGGTTTATGTCTAGTTGTCCCACCAAAGCCTCATGGAGTCATTGGGCAGGGACTTCTAGCGTTTGAGACTTGATCCATGATCCCTGGGATTATGGGTTTTAGTACTGATGGGATTATGGGTCGAAGTATTTCTGGGATTATGGGTGTAGCCTAAGGTGGGGGCTAAGGAGGAGAGACAGAGAGACAGACTCGGGATGTTGCTGTTGCTCTGCTGCCGTGTTTGGTTGGCTACCTCTGCCGCCATTTTGTTGCTGTTCCACCGCCATGAACTGGATGCTCTCTGCTCTGTTCCACTCAGCCTTGGGCCAGCCAAATACGGACTAAAACCTCCACAAACTGTGAGCTAAATAGACCTTTCCTTCCTTCATTTTGAGTGTTGGGTATTTGTCCCAGCAACGAATAAAAAGTAACTAACACAGTCCCCCAGAGCAGACCTTGCCCACACCAGCTGACTTCCTGCTGTCTTTGCTCCTCTATATTCATTAACTAGAATTACTATATAAGGGAGGGTTTTCCCCCTTCTTCCAACATGGTGTTCTTCTTATAAACAGCCTAAATTTCTCTAATCAAAGAATGAAATGGTTCACTGAGAATTAGAATGCTCATGCCATAACATACATCATAAAACGTGCAAATGTTCTAGAACTAAGTGACGAAACAGTGGCTGCAGATACACTTCAATGAATGTTTAATTCTATAGCAGCTGAAATGGATCAACAGCTGTGCCTATTAGTAGCTGGTCTTCCTGTGCATCTTGGCATTAAATAAGAGGCAAGGTTCTTTAACAATCTACATACAGAATAAAGACAAACAGAGGTGGTAAAGAATCATCTTTTAGAGCCAGCGAGATGGCTCAGTGGTCTAAAGTGCCTGCGGAGGAAACTTAAGGCCAGCGCTGCAACCGCTCCTCAATCCCTGGCACCACATGTTGCACACCCCCACCCTAGGGCGGGCTGAGCCAGCCACAACACAAACAAATAAATGAGGTTTAAGAGAAATAAATTAAAAATTCTTAAAAAAAAAAAAAGAGTCATCATTCATCAGGGACAGATCTGTACAGGGCAACCCAGCATCGTACATGGTGTCCCCACAAGACTTGCCCACAGCACTGTGAGAGGCAGGACTTACCGAGCTAGAAAGACAACCCAGTCACCTCCCTGGTGAAAGAAAGTAGGACAATATGAGGAAGATGGAGCAGAAAGCAGGTACATGCCAACTCATCACAGGCAAAACTTTGCTTGGGGCTTACTTTTATTTTTTTATTTTTTGGTCAGACATAGCTGATGTTTATTAGATTATTTATAATCTGACTACTTTCTTTCTCAGTACTTAGTGGAGAAGACATCTTAGGAAAGGAAGCTTCTGGAGACTGGAGGTCTGGCTGCTGTCACAGGCTGTGCAGGAGGCGGGCCGAGAGCCTTCCAGGAGCCCTTCGGCTGAAAGGGAAGCAGCAGCCAAAGCTTCGCCCTTTGTGCAGCTGGCGCTTTGTGCACTCCTCCAGCAGAGCCCCAACGTTCTTGCTGATGAGCGGCCCGACATAAAGAAAGGGGATCACTGTGGAGAAGGCCCAAGGGCTCTTCTCTTTAGTTACAAACAATTCATCATTTCATCCGTCGACGGTGAAGCACCCAGAGATTGGACGTGGCTGTCTAAACTAAATGTGTAACCATCTCCAGACCTCAGTAGCCTCGGCCATCACATCCTGTAAGGTAGGCTGATACAAACTACAAGGCCTGCCCTTCCATTTCCACCTCAAGGACCTTGGATTTGTAACCTCATTCTCCCACGGGTAAAATTTAATAGCCTATTAGTGCAAAGAATTGTCCTTGGTCTTCTTGGGGTTTTAGAATTAGCTATGACATAAAGACAGAGTTTCACATTTCTGAATGCTCAGTACGAAGTTCTTGGGGCTGTCAAGATGGCTCAGCGGTCTAAAGCACCTGCTTAGGCAACTGCAAGGACCTCAGTTCAATCCCTGGCACCACATGCTGTGCCAACCCCACTCCCAGGACAGGCTGAGCCGGCCACAAAATAAATAAACAAAGTTTTAGCCAGGCGTGGTGGCACACACCTATAATCCCAGCACTTGGGAGGCTAAGGCAGGAGGATCAGTGCAAGTTCAAGACCAGCCTGGCCTACAAAAGTGAACTCAAGATCAGTCTGAACTGCATAATGAGACCCTGTCTCAAAAAGACAAAAAAAAAAAAAAAATTCTCAGAGCTCCTCTGTGCACATAGCAAAGGAATAACCACTTTCAGTAGAGTGATATTAAGCTAATTTCTACTGATTAAACAAAGCAGTCCATACTGACAGCACATAATTTACAAAGCAATTAACATTTCAAAAACTAAAGAATGAAAAAAGGGGGCCTGGGAGACAGTCCAGCAGACTAAGCGCCTGCCTGGCAAGCACAAGGTCCTGAATTCAATCCCCAATACTGGAAAAAAACAAAACAGTGAGAATTTAGTTTGGGCAGGCCTGATAGCTCAGCGAACTAAAGTGCCTGCTTAGGCAGAGCATAGCAGCCGGGGTTCCATTCCAGAGTGCCATGCCAGCCCTGCCCACCCAGGGGCATGCTGAGAAGGCGACTGAGACTGAGCATGGTGGCACTGGCCTGTAATCCCAGTTGAAAACAGGAGGATCACTACGAGTCTGATCTACATAGTGAGACCCTGTACACCGTATCCTAAATGCATATAAAAAAAAGAAGACAAAAAAGATTCAAGGAGAAAAAAGAGTAGGCATGCTATCTTCCTAAACCAGGAGAAATGCTGCTAACAGGCTCATGCGCTCTACTGACCATCCGTCCACCTCTGGGCTCCCGCCTCAGCGCCTCTGCTCCTATTTGTGCGCTCTGCTTAGTTGCGTCTAAGGTAATAGATAACGACTGCAAGACACTTTTATGTGCCAACAAGAAAGAAAACAGTCTCGAGGCCTAATCACTGGGAATCGCAGCTCAGCTCTGCAGATGCAAAACGGAGGGGCTGTGCTTCGAAGTGAGCCCCAGGCTGCTTGTGCCCTCCACACTGCTTCCTAATGAAATCTTATTGGCAGATTTTAGGCACGCATGTGATCACACTCATCACCGAAAATCTGCACCAGGACCCGATGCAGCTTGCTTCTCCTCCTCACTTCCCTTCCCTTCAGTCCCTCTTCCCCCAGCCGTTTGCAGAAGCTTTGCTTCTGGCTTACACGTTATTAAACCTGCTTTCCAACAGCTTTTGGTGGCTGTTCTTTTCTCCAGTACTGGAGATGTTATGCAGGATCCTGCGTGCACTACACAAATATTCTACCTTGAGCTATGACTCCTGCATGCAGTCTTACGCATCCTGCAAAATTATCTCTATCAAAAAGTGTACTTGCAGGCCGGTAAGATGGTTCAGCGGTCTAAAGCACCTGCTTAGGAAAGCTTAGGCAATCACGGAGACCGCGGTTCAATCCCTGGTACCATGTGCTGCGCCAGCCCCACCCTCAGGGCAGGCTGAGCAGCCATAATAATAAAAAATAAAAATAAATTTAAAGAAAGAATTTTTTAAAAGCCTACTTGCTTGCTTATTTAATCGATCCCCATAGAGCCCCTATTTTGGAAAGCGTTGCCATGGTATGATCCTGCCCTTGGGAACATGAGACACAGGCATTAGTAAAAATGCACATGCACACAATCAGGAGCCAGCAAGGCTATGTGCAAGGGTGTCATCCTCTCACGATGCAGGCCATCCTGGGCAGCTGACCAGGCTCCTGTCTGGCCAGGCTCTGTGAGCTCCCAGTGGACAGTGGTGATGGTGCCACCACCATCCTGCAGAAACAGCTCCCAGACCGGGTCAGCAGCCCCAGAGACTTGATGTGTCCTGCAAAAGTGAGCTGAAACAGGAAGGAACTTAAGGGATGTGGCCATGTCGGTCATGGCTGACCTTCCCAGCCATCACAGCATTAAAACAGAGAGTGGCTCTGCGGCTGCTGCACACCTGTGGGTGAAAGCTATTCAAGGTAATCACTTCACCCTTAGTCACTTTGAGGGAACAAGGGAACCCACACTCTCCTCGGAGCTCCTCACTGCACCTCTCTAGTAACAAATGGAATGAGAGGGCTTCTGGCACACATCACATTGGCCTCCCGAGGGACGGCACCACAAGCTGCACAGATTAGATGCAGCTGTGACACAACTGTGCATGTCACAGGAGAGAGGTAATAAGGGTCTGGGGTCTCCTCTCTGGTGCTCAGGTTGTCCACAATGCTCCAGTAGGCAAAGCAGTCAAAAGAAACTCTCAAAACCCATACCACTGCAATACCATGGCTGTGTTACTACGTTCTGCAACACACTGGACAAAATTGAGCTTACAGGCTTATAAAAGTGTCTAGGCCAGCTGTCCTGGCTGTTAAGTGCCATTAATAAACAGTCAATTTATTTTATTTTATTGCTAGGCCAGTGTCTCCTCTCCAAAGGTCAGGAACTCAAGTCCACCATCACCTGCAGTCCCACCTGACCTTACCCTCTACAGAGCACATTTCTACTGGCAGGCATGCACAGGCCCAAGATCACCCTCCCTGTCCCTCACTCACACACCCAGGGCACATTCTGAAGCCACTAAAGGCAAAAACAAACCAGCAAGTGAAACCGTGTGCTGCACAGTGGCCCCAGGCTCCCCTTTCCAAAGCAGGCAGAAGGGTGAGCTTCAGAGCAGGCCACTGGGCATGAAGGGAAGCATCTTTCCCAGTCAGAAAATCATCATGCCTTCCAAGACCCCGCTTGGCAAAAAAAATCAGGTGTGTTCCTCAGGGTCCTGCGTCATAGCTCTACATGATATCAGATGCTCCACCTTCTCTATAATAAAGAAGATGCCAAAGTAGCACCATTTAGCTCAATGCTGAATAAAAACAGCTCCCAGCTTCTACCTGTTTCTGTTTCAGACAGAGACATGAAAATAAGTCCTGATGTCATACTGTTACTTCTGAAGAATCTCAACACCAATTTAAAGCAACATCAAAACTACACTTGTTGAAGGGAAAAATCTTGCTTGATAGCACTTCATGCAAAAAGAAAAATAGTTTCTATTTTAAAAATTGCAAGTGGGCCCCACCCAGCCAACTTCCTTGTGAAGAGCTGACTCCAGAGCTGACTCCAGAGCTGACTCCAGGGAGCTCTCAAGAGCTGCCTGTGCCCTGGGCAATGGATGCAAGAGGCCTGCGTCTGAGCTTCAGTTAAGGAGAAAAATAATCACCCAGTGCCGTTAATGCCCAAAGCCAGGCTATCGTCCTGGTGTCTCTGCCCCGTCCTGTCCAGAGCACCCTGTGGACATCTAGACACTGTCTGAGCAGGCAGCAGAGTGGGTACAAACACAGTGACATCAGAACACCGGGGAAAGGGGAGTCAGCTATGCTGTGGGCTCCCTGACCAGAGGTAAAGTTCAGGACAGCGGGCACAACTCAGTGAGGCCCTGTTCCAAAAAGCCAGAATCTTAAGGGCTGGGGAGGTGTGCAGCTATGGGCTTAAGCCCTAGTATTGCAGACACTGAAGAGGAAGCCCCTCATTTAATGGCCAGGATTACAAACAGTAGAGGTGGAAAAGGGAAATTTTTGGTGTGTATCTTTTATAGACGATATCTACTGCTGAAAATATTGTGAAAAGTGCGTCAGATTTTCTCATTTTGAGCGACAAGTGACAAAGCATGTTGAAATTATAACCCAACTTGGCAAAGCGCCACCACCTGTTGCTGCTTCACCAAGCAGCTGTCCCCAGAGAGGGATGAGCCTCCCTGGGAGCCGTGCTTGTGACCCCCCATCCCAACCTCAGGGAAGCACAAGGGCACACTGCAGTGGACTGGTGTCAGAAGCAGGGGAGCCTGGCTGTGGGTGACCCTTGAACTCAGAAGAGGAGAGCTAGGGCTGAGGCACCATCCCCTCCTCTTGAACGCCTGGCCTTAAGCACCCTCCCACTGGAGGCCCTGGCCCTGAGCTCCCTCCCGCTGGAGGCCCTGGCCCTGAGCACCCTCCCGCTGGAGGCCCTGGCCCTGAGCACCCTCCCGCTGGAGGCCCTGGCCCTGAGCACCCTCCCGCTGGAGGCCCTGGCCCTGAGCACCCTCCCGCTGGAAGCCCTGGCCCTGAGCACCCTCCCGCTGGAAGCCCTGGCCCTGAGCACCCTCCCGCTGGAGGCGCTTGCTTCTCCTCCTGTTCCCAGGGAACAGAGAGCAGAGAGTGACCAGGCGCACGCCATCTCCACCAGCGTGCACACACACAAGGACCCAGTGGGATCTGTGATGCCCAGGGACTTCTGTCCAGCCTCAGCTCCAGGCCAAAGAGCTCCCAAGGCTGCACCTCTTCTGTGTCACCACACTCCAACTGCAACCAAGTCCAGCTCCACGCATAGGACCAAGAAGCTCAGCTCCACAGCAGGAGCTTCACTCTCTGGACTCAGATACCAGCCCAAATTCCTGTAGAAACAGAAATTTCTTGAGGCTTTGGGGCATAAAGACATGTAAGCAAGTACAAAAACACCCTTATGGTGCTTTCCATATGCAGAATAAAAGTGTGCTGGGCTATGAAAATAGCCTGGCGGTATTCTAAATGTCTGCCTGGAAAGTACAAAGACCCGAGTTGGATCCCCCATACTGCATGTGGCGCCAGCCGTGGCGTGCCCACACCAAAACTGGGTGTGGTGGTGCACATCGGTAATCCCAGTGATGTGGAGGCTGACACAGAGGATCACTATGAGTCTGAACTGCATAGTGAGACCCTGTACCGAATAAACAAAAAATATGTTTTAAAAAGTGTTTCTCTCTCCTCTGTACCACCAAGAAAATAACTACCCAACACACAGGATATTGTGGCTTGTGTCTAGATGTTCCCCAAAGAACCTTTTGCAGTCCTAGGCTTTTTCAGAGATGGATGAATCCAGGTTCTGACTGATTCAAGGCTCAATGCCAGGATGAAACACGCCTGCCCTACACCTCGCCGCGTCTTGCTTCCGCTGTCTTCCCCTGCCGAGAACTGCTGCCCCTCTGCCTGTGCCACTGTCTTGGGGCCAGTGGATTAAGGGCTGAAAGCTCAACAAACTGCGAGCTGAATACACCTTTCATTCGTCCTTTCATTTTGGGTGCTGGATACTTTGTTTCAGCAAGGAGACAAAGGCAAGTAACTAAGACAGCATTTGGTGCTGGAAGCGGGGCCCGTGCTGCCCCATTGCCTGGTGATATGGCTTACGAGTCTTGGGAATTTGGAAAGGCTTTGAGAGACTGGCCAAGGAGGCAGTCGCTGCACACCGTACACTATATGGGAGGCTCTAAAAGAGCTGGAAAATCAGAGCCCTGATGGAAACGCTGCAGGTTAGGGTGAGGCTCAGGAGGCGTCTACCGAGAGGCGAGAGGCGCTGCATTGGCTGCTGGACCCCAGGGTACGGTGTGTGTTGCTAGGGAGCTGGTCTGCATTGTGCTCGTGTAGAGATATCGCCTGGAAGACACTTTCAATGCAGCCGACTGTTGGGATGGTGGCACGGTTAATAAGAGCGAAGGGCCGGCAGGATGACTTGAAGCTTTTGGCCACAGGGAAGACTCCAGTGGAGCTGTAGATTCCAAAGATGAAACAGAGGAGAGCACGGCTGTTGAGAAAGAATAGGGCAATGACAAGCAACCTAAGGCCTTTCCCTAGGAGGGAAGAGTGCATGACACGCCGGCCATCCCACGGCGGCGCGTCTCCGGCGCGTCTCAGTCCTGCCAGGCCCTGTGGTTAAAAGTGAACAGGAAGCAAGGACTGCGACTGTGACAGCTCTCAATAGGATCTGAATGTCAGATCGAAGTATGTTTGTAATCGGGTGAGTCAAAGTATTATGATTCTGACCTTGAATTTTGAACAGCCTTTGAATATTTTGCTTTGATGAGGCAACGAATGCAGTAAGAACTGTATGTGTGGAACTGTTACGCTAATATAAACCTGCATAGATCAGGACACATTAACTTTTCACAAATCTGCCAGTGGAGACTATGGCTTAAGGAAATGCGTCTTGTTACCAAGGCTCTGGTGTGGAGAGCCACCTCAGGACTGCTGCCAGCAGCACAAGGCAGAACTGGAGGGGAACAGGGCACACTGTGGTTCCCCTGCAGGAGCCTGTCACACTGACTTTCTAGCTATTTTCATCATTGCTTTCCCTGAGGACACTCACTTCCCCCTAGAGCCCCCTAAGGCTGTTCACATTTCCACATGAAGTAGAGCTTCTGGGGCACAGTGAGAGGGCTCCTGCCCACCACCTCTCAGACCAGAGCAGCAGGGTACCCAGCTGATGCGACAGTGTTGCAGTTGTCACTCCCTGGCCCGAAGAGAGCCCCCTACGGGCAGGTCTCTCTTCGGCATCTCCCGTTAGAGGTCAGCTGTGGAGTGAGCACATGCAGTCTGGAGCAGTGGGAGGAGCTCTGTATCCTAACGGGACAAGAGCTCCACAGAGCAGCCGCTTCCGAGGGCTCCAATAACAGCTCCCGTTTCTAGTGGGTGGGCAGTATTGTCCATCAGTGACCTGACAGCGTGCTATACAGTGAAATCAGTCCCCTCAACGGGCCAGGTCTTATAGCTGGATAAGAAACCTTTCCCCAACAAAAGCTAGCACCCTCCTCTGCCATACCACACCCGAGCTGTCCTGTTGCTGACTTTCCACCAGTTGCAAAGATCACAGGATCTTCTCTTAGAACACCCCCCTAGGGCCGGCCAGATAACTCAGTGGATTAAGCGGCTGCTTAGGCAGACACAGGGACGGGGTCTGACTCCTGCTGTGCCAGCCCCAACCCCCGGGGCATGCTGAAATGATGAAGACTGGGTGTGGTGGCACATGCCTGCAATCCCAGTGCTTGGGAGGCTGAAATCAGGAGAATCACTTCAAGTCCGATCTGTTAGTGAAACCCTGTAGACCTTGTACTAAATAAATTTTTTAAAAAAGAACACACACCACCTCCCATGCCCTCTGAGTGGCAAGCTGCCCCACTGAGGATAGGAGCTGCAGACAGCAAGAGCCCAAGCTCTGCTCAGCCAGACCTGCTCCGAAGCTGGAAGAATTTAATTTCTGCTGTCCTCCGAAATGCGTGCATTATTGTATTTGATGGTAAACGCGTGCTTCCAAAGTCCTTCGGGTGTCTGTAGTAGCAGGACAGCTGGCACCCATGGTGGTCTTCTGCCCACATCACTTCTCTCCCAGGTGTACCGAGGGGCGGTGTCAAGACCCAGACCCAGCAGCTCCCAGGGGCAGGAGCAGCTGGAAGCCAGTGTTGATGCCAGCCACGTCAGAGCTCAGTCACAGGCAGCCCTGCACTTCCCTTCTGAGGCTGCAACCACCAGAGTCACCTGTGCCTTGAGCAGGGCCTCCACGGGCCGGGTGGCAACCCCTCCCAGGGAATGCAGGACGCAGGAGTCACACTGCGCGCACAGCAGACAATAGTCGCCCCTCCTGCGTCAGCTCTGGAAGACAGTGCAGGCCAACACCAGTGACGGCGTGATTCCAGAGGCAAGGAAAACATCTGGGATGTTCTGGCATTGCACCGGGGGTCTCTAGGCTTTTCCGTGCTAAGATCATGCCGTTGGTAACTAGGGAGAATGTGTTGCGCCCTTTGTCCTGCCTTGTTTGCGTGTCTATGACTTCCAGCATGTTGATGAGTACAAGTGTTGGGCTGCAAACATCGACTGAGCCTGGGCCTTCTGGGAACCCGGGCTTCCAGCGAGTCCCCACTCTGAGACCCTGTTCCTCCAGAGGCCAGGGGCTGAGCACGAGACACACCGAACCACAAGCTGTCTTCCTCGTTCCACCCAGAAGGACTCCGTGAACACCCGAGGGGGACAAGTCTGCAGTGCTGTGCTAACTGCTGCTTCTCAGCATCCGAGGACGGGACCCTAAGCTACCGCCTAGCGTTGCACTTGTTGATTTCTGCACCCCACGTGAGGGGGAGGAGTTGCATTTAAACACAGTGTCCTGACAGAAGCAGACGCTGGTGCCAACTCTGAGGGCCCAGTAAGGTCTCCAGTGACTGCGTGAGGACACTAGGGAAGAAACTGCCAGCCCAGAGCCACTTGGCACACCAGGTGGGCTGACTCACACGCTTGCCACACGACCCCAGGTCTGCCAGACTCTCTCCAGTGAAGCGCACAGCTGCCTCCTCATCTGCTACTGGAGAGAGGGAGGCTAAGTCGTCTCCCGGTTACTGCTGCCCCTTCTGCGTGGCTCCCTCAGAAAGGGCTGGCCCATTCCCTGGTCATGACTGTGGTAAGGACTGAAGTCCCTGTCCTGTTACACTCCTGGCAGTCACACTGCTCTCCGAGGAATGCAAGTTCTCTACACCATGGCCGCAGTTGTCCCCTTACGACCGTCACCAGCACAGCTGCTGTCCAAGGACTCACAGACGAACAGTGGGACCAAGCTCTTAGGAGTCACAGTCAGGAAACAAGGCTGGAAATGAGCCACAGACACAGGCCCTGCACAGATGGCAGAGCAGTGGCCTGGCTGTCACTCACTGGGGCCTGGGACTAGCAGGGGCTTGACCCCACCCTCCAGAAGTTCTCCAGGCAGAACCCTAGGCTGGCTCCCTAGGCTGGCTGGGTCCTTCTTGGGGGCAGAGGAACCAGGGAGCCACAGGGAACAGTGAGGGCTTAGAGGCAAGGACACCTGGGCAGGAGGGACAGGGAAACAGCACAGGCGCTCCACAGCGCAGCACAGACGTGGCGAGGGAGGCCCCAGTCCGGGCTGCAAGGCCTGGGTTGAAGCCCTACAGGTTCCCCCTCTGCTTCCTCCCTCTTCCTCTCAGAGCTGACTTGAAAGCCTCTCTACTGCACCTTCCAGCTGCTCCTGTTGGGGGGTGAGGCTGAGGGGGTGCACCTGCCACTCAGGGAAGCTTCAAGTCACCCCCTCTGCCTGCCTGGCTGATGCCATCCCACAGGGAAGCAGCTCCACAACTGGGAGGTCTTCCAGCCTGGGGAGTCTGGTGCTGGCCCAAGGGCAACATCATCACGTGTTCCTCGGAGTCTACGGTTTCTCACGTTCCCTGGGTCCTGATGCTCCCAGGGTGAACCCTACACCATACACACTGCTATTGGGACTCCCAGTCATATAGAGGCATGCCCGCTCCACACAGGAGAGCTCCGCTTAGCTCCCGTGGCTGGCCCAGCCCTTCCTCAGGCAGAGGAGAGAGGGGCAGGGAAAGGCGCAGAAGGACCTTCCAGGAGCTGAGACCTGGCCAGTGGAGATACCAACTCCAAATCCACGTGGCACCAAGGCCTACGTCACAACCCTCTCCCAAGAACCCCAACAACCTGACCTGCTTTCTCTAAAAATTCTGAAAAGCTACATTTTTAAAGTTCAGAAGAAGTCTAGAAGAATATAGTCATTTCTCATGACTCCTTTTATTTGTTTATTTTTTTTTATTTTTTTTATTTATTTATTTTTTTTTTTTTTTTTTTTTTTTTTTTTTTTTTTTTTTTTTTTTTTTTTTTTTTGTGACAGGATCTCGCTATGCAGTTGAGGCTGGTCCTGCGCTCACTTTTGTAGCCCAGGCTGGTCTCGAACTCACACCAATCCTCCTGCCTCAGCCTCCCGAGTGCTGGGATTACAGGCGTGAGCCACCACGCCCAGCTCATGACTCCTTTTAAATGAGGAACACAAACCAAGACAACCTTTTTTTCATACAAAAAAAAAAAAAAAAGTTTCCTGTGGATTCCATGAAGCTCCTCAAGGTCAGTGCGTCTCCCCCTGGGCCTAACTCCTGTCTGCCAGCAGAAGCACTGCTCCCACAGAGAGCAAGCTCAGCACCTGGGGCTGTGTAGCAAGCCCAGGACAGGAAGTAGGGTAGGACAAAGGAGTCTGCAGGCCCAGGGGACATCTGGAGACACCTGAAAGTTTACATGAGACCCTTCAAGGACTTTGTCCCCGAGGACACAAGATGTCAGATGTTTATTAAGCCTTCCTGCCTGCCTTCTTTCCATCTCTATAAAGGGACACAGGTCTCTTTGATGGAAGCAGACGGTCTTACAGTCTCAACGCACTCTGCCGGAATCCAGGCACAATAACCTCCACGCCATGCTGTCTTTACACAAACCTGTGGGCGCTGCTGCTTCCTCTCACCGCCCCACATCCCATGTTACAACTTCATAGCTTCCAGGCCACAAACAAGGAGCCAGTGGCCCAGGGGCACCACACAGCCTCCTCTAAGGCCAGGCCTGGCCTGAGCACCAAGCAGGGGCTCCCTGCAGATGTGCAGGTGGTCACAAAGCACCAGGCCGCGGTGCTCAGGTGTCAGGCCACAGGCCTGACCTTGACGGGAGCCCCCTGCACTGCCACCATTAGCAGGGGGAGCTGGGCCAGCAATTCAAGGTGGAAAGAGACAGCTCCTCAGCAACACCGGGCTGCTCCCCTCTGAGAGCTTTCCTGGTTTTAATTTCTAAAACTCCCATGCACTGCTCTGCAGGGGACACGCTTCCAAGAGAACAGGGATGGGGGAACCCGGCAGACACGGTTGGACGCTCTGTCTGCATCACCCAAGTGTAACATGTCAAATGCCTTTTCAGATCAGAGGGAGGAGAAGCACACATCTTGCCAGTCAGCACAGCAGCCTCAGCCTTGGACACTACGCTGCCTCTGGCTCCTGAATGCAAATGCACATTCTCCTCACACCACCAGCTGGTATTTTGTTACTGACCAGTGAAAGCCAAGCCTCGGGTGACACGGGAGGTTCTTACCTGTGAAAGCATCTGTGGCCTGCAAACCAGCTTCCTGCATACTGCTCTCCCAGTGAGCTGTGTTCTGCTGCAAGCTGTCCTGCCAGAGAAAACCGCCCAGTGGGATCTCAGGTCACCTCCATCATGGCCCTGTGGTCCCGCTTCTGGGAGCATCTGATCTGGTTGCCACCGGCCCTGGTCCCACACCCCACAAGCAGGAAGCACCCGGAGGGCACACGGCCACCTCAGCCGCCGAGCCACAGTGTGGAAGCCATAGCGAGCCAAGCCAGGGCCACCGTCGCTGAGCCCTGTGCTCCCACCTCAAGGCAGAGGCCGCTTCAGCCTGGTGGCAGCCAGCATCCTCCAATCTTCGCTCACCAGAGGAGCTCAGCCTGGTCTGCTCTGCCGCTCTTTGTTGCACTTCTGTCCTTGCTGAAATGGAAAAGAATGAAGTCACTTTCCAGAGAACCTATGCACCTTTTTCTGAAGACCAAATCTTAATGGTTCACTCAAAAAGATGAAAGAAGCAACCATCAGAGACGAGCCCAGGACCTCCTGCCGGTGCATGGTGAGTGGGGGCCTTCTGTTGCACCCTGGGCACCAGAATGCTCACCCTCCAACCCCTGCGCAAGCAGCCTTGAAGGCCCCCGTCTCCACATGCTGGCACAGTGGGCCCCACCTTCTTAGATGCGGGTCTTTGGTCCACACACACTGCTCTCTGCACTCCAGAAAGGAAAGATCTGGATTTAGGCTGAATGGTTTTTAAAGATGACTCTTACCCCAAGAGTTTAACCCAGGGATACAGGGATGATTCCACAGCTGAATCAATAAACGTCACATACCACAGCAACAAAATGAGGGGTAAAGTCATATAACCATCGAAGCAGAAACAGAAGAAACACTGGATAAAATTCAACTGCTTCCACAAGAAAAACTCTCAATGAAATAGACTATATAAGATCACAGCTGACTGGGCTGGGGAGATAGCTCAGTAGAGTAAGTGCCTGCCTCACAAGCACAGGGTCCTAAGTTCAATCCCTGGTACCACAAAAATTAACTACATAAAGATCACAGATGACATACTGAATACAAAAATGATGAGATCTTTCCCTCTAAGATCAGGAATCAGATAGAGATGTGCACTTTCACCACTCATGCAGCGCCCTATTGGAAGTCGCAGCCATACGAAGGAGGCAGGAAAAAGAGGGACACGCACCATATCTTCCCAAGTTACCAACAGCATGTTCTTAGCCTAGATCATAGACAAGCCTAAAGACTCCGTAAAAGCTCTTAGATGTAATAACACCAATTTAATTGTGTAATACAATATCAATATTTTAAAAAAATCAGCACCGTTTTATATACCAGTATATAAAATACCCTGCATACCAGTATACCATTGTTGAGAAATGAAACAAGAATATTCCCTTTTTTTACCCCCTACCCCAAGAATATTTCTGTTCACAACAGCTACCAAAAAAGTAGTGATATGAACTCAAGTAAGAAAGTGAAGCCGGGCGTGGTGGCTCACGCCTGTAATCCCAGCACTTGGGAGGCTGAGGCAGGAGGATTGGTGTGAGTTCGAGACCAGCCTGGGCTACAAAAGTGAGCGCAGGACCAGCCTCAACTGCATAGCGAGACCCTGTCTCAAAAAGACAAAAAAAAAAAAAAAAAAAAAAAAAAAAAAAAAAAAAAAAAAAAAAAAAAAA